>BPUM01000650.1:0-25297 GCA_020521455.1 Prunus kanzakura
ATAACACAGCAACAAGCAAAGCAAGTAGCATGAAAAACAAGTAACGAAAACTCCAACTTATGTAACATGTTTTCTTATATCCCCTTTTTTATTTTTTTTATGAGGATCTCACAGCCCCTTAATACATGTGTGCGCCGCGAGTGCGCAGAAGCAGCTAAACTCTAACTCTGTATCTCATGGAGATGAGATGGGATACAACAACCACCTTTCTTTCCTATAGCGCTGCTGGCTACTAGCTTCAAGATAGGCAAATGCTTCAAGGGTCTTAGAAAAGGGATATGGGCCATTGGGATCAATCACGTGCCTTCACCTTCCCACTTTCCAGTAAGGGTTGAGTTTCTCCAAGATAGACCGAGAAGAAGTCAACATAAACATGAAGGCTGCTGGTGTTATTGGACCTACCACTGCCACAACCTTCCCCGCCTCTTTCACCACTTTCACTGCCCTGTCCGACTGTCTTGTTTTTGTTAATTTCCAAACACAAAAACAGATAAAGGGTACCATAAATTAATTAATAAAATGAAGAATGAATTGTATCCATAATGAAGTGTTTTGTTTTGATATATCAGCAGAGAAAGAAACAGCAATGAAGAAATTATGAAGAATGTTCAAATATTTTACCTTGCATCATAGACTACATCAAATTTCTCAGGCAGGTCTTCCAAGTTGTCCTCGGTATAATCAATAGCAAGATCAGCACCCGAGCTCCTCAACCAATCCAGTTAGTGCTTGCGGTAGCTGCCACTCTGGAAGCACCAAAAACATGCTTTGCTAGCTTTTGCCATTGGCTATGAAGGATAAGAAACAGGTATGGGAAATTTTTTGGGTATGGTGTTTGGGGAAGGACGGGGATGGTATTTTAATCCCTGACCCGAACCCTCCCCGTTTAGAATATATATATATATATATATATGATATAAAGTGATTGTGCCCACTAAATCTTAGATTTTCTATTATTATATTATATATTTATATAATTTATACGAATCTTAAGCCACACTAATTATATATTTAGTTAAGTTCTAGTCAATATGTAAACATTCTTATATTATCTTATACGTATATATTATATATATTCATATTCTTGGTTTTTTCTTCCTTAATGGGGCGGGTCGGGGAACCCATTTCCCAACGAAGGTGGGGATGGGGAATCCCCGATATGAATATTGCGGGTATGAAGGTGGGGATGGGAGAAAAAAAGTTTAACGGGGATGGGGATGGGAATGGCACACCCACCCCCGATTCGACCCATCGCCATCCCAGCACCTCCTAAAACAATAATGGATTTACCAGTTGGTCTATGTGAAGAACAATAAAGTGATTTTATTTATTCAACAATAGATGAGTACAAGGCTTTATAGAGGACTAGGCTTATTGGCCTTCTACAACTAGAAAATGTTTACTAGGCTTATTGGCCTCCTTCCTATTTTCTGGCTTTTTGGCCTCTTCTCTCTTAGTTCCCTTGTACAAGAGGGCTCAACACCAATTTATAGGTATAGGCTGACGCCATTGTCCAAGTCGGTGGACTTGGCTCTCTTCTCATAGCCACTAGTTTACAATATAATAGTATTATTACCTTATTACAAGATTTTTATTAGGATTTTTCTAGAAAGCCTACAACAATTATGTCTTAAA
Source organism: Prunus kanzakura (assembly GCA_020521455.1). Lineage (NCBI taxonomy): Eukaryota > Viridiplantae > Streptophyta > Magnoliopsida > Rosales > Rosaceae > Prunus > Prunus kanzakura. The sequence continues at coordinate 1,636 of BPUM01000650.1, forward strand.
GCTTGATCTTGCCGACTTTGTCAAAGTTAGTTCACAGTTCTTGAGGTTTCAACTTTTTTCTAGATTTTTCTGAATTCTTCAAGACAAGTGTGCATTAAATTTAACATTACCAGCTGAAAACTGAGCTCGTTCGAGCCCTTCATAGGCAGTCTCAATAGCCACGGGAAGGCTAGCTGCCTCAGCAAAACTCAGATTTTTGGGTTTCACAGCCAACAATGTTTCTTCCACAGCCGTGTATTTTGCTAAGGACCCCAACTTTCTTTTGGTTTATTAGACCTTGCTCATTGATAGTCCCATATACTTCATCCCCCGCCTTAAATTTCCTTGCTTGGCTTCCAAGCTTCACCACAACACCAGCAATATCATACCCTGGAACTGTCTGCAAAATAAATATTCAAAAAAGACAAAGAAAGTTACAAATACAGCCATTAAAGAAATGAAAAGGAGAAACTGAGAGGCAGAAAGCTCACAGGTAGAGCACTGTCAGTGTCCTTGAAATACCCAAGAAGCCTCAGGTGATCAATGGGGTTAAGTGCTGCATCGGCCACCTTGATGAGCACCTGGTCTTCCTCTACTTGAGAAAGAGGCATGTTTGGATCAAGTTTCAACACATCTGCAGGTTTTCCGTACTCCGCGTACACCCAAGCCTTGTTAACAGAGGGAAGGTTTGCTTCCGCAGCCATATTGTGTACAAGAAAGAAACCATCTGTTCTTTCTATTTGTGATGGAAAGAGGGACGGAAAACTGGGTATTTAGTGTTGAAATATAAGTGCTTTAGCTGACATTAATTTGTATTTAGTTTAAATTTACAGATTTAAATGTGAGCCCTTGGATTACAGTCCAAGTGGACAGCTAAGATGTAATCTTAGAATAGAAGAATGGATGGCTAGATTTGGATGATGTAATGTGGGAATCTTCTGTTCCCAACGGTTATTGTGTGCACAGTGTGTGCGTGAATGAGAGTAAGAATTCATTTTGCTTCTTCCTCAAGCTCTCTCTCTCCAAAATCTAACATGGCCTCAGAGCCAGGTTTGATCGCTTAACTCTGGGGTTTTGAATCTGTGAAGGAAACGAGTTGAGATTGAAGAAATCGCTTGCGAGATCTGTGTCTAACATGGCAGGGTCTGGAGGTGGGTGAGCTGAGAGCGCCGATTTCAACGGCGAGAATTATGAATTCTGGAGCATAAGAATGAAAACCATTTTCAAATCTTATGGGTTATGGGAGTTTGTTGAGAAGGGAGTAGAGTGCTCAGATTCGAAGGGAGCTGGTGAATCCGATGCAAAGAAGAAAGAAAGAGAAGAATCAAAGCAATGCTGAGAAGATGACTCGCACAGAGGTATTCATGAAGGATGCTAAAGCTCTGGGACTGATTCGAGGAGCAGTTTCCGATGAGATCTTTCCTCGGATCTCTCACGAAGATACCTCTAAGGGAGCTTGGGATATCTTGATGCAAGAATTCCATGGTGATAAACAGGTTAGAAGTGTTAAATTACAAGGTCTTCGTAGGGAGTTTGAATATACAAGAATGAAAGATGATGAATCACTCTATGTTTATCTTACAAAACTATTTGATATAATAAATCAAATGCGGAGCTATGGAGAGGAATTATCTAGACAACGAGTTGTTCAAAAGTTGTTAATTAGTCTGCCATCAGCCTATGATTCTATTTGTTCTGTTATTGAACATTCGAAGGATTTGGATGTAATTGAGGTACAAGAAGTGGTAGCCTCTTTGAAGAGCTTTGAGTTAAGGCTAGATAGGCATTATGAAAACAAAACTGAGAGAGCATTTGCTAGTCTTAGTGTGAATCCCAAATCAGACTCTTGTATTTGTCACAAAATTTGTCTTGTGAAAGAATAATAGAGAGGAAAACAATAATTCTTTGACTGATTTAGGGACCATACATGTAAGATCCCACATTGACCAACGGAGAGGGGGTGATGTGCCTTATATGTACATGCCCCGCCTCCATCTAGCACGAGGCCTTTTGGGAGCTCACTGTCTTCGAAGTCCTGGGAACTCCGAAGTTAAGCGAGTTGGGGGCTAGAGCAATCCTAGGATGGGTGACCCATTGGGAAGTTGTCGTGAGCTCCCAAAAATAAAACCGTGAGGGCAGAGAGGGGGGCCCAAAGCGGACAATATCGTGCTACGGCATAACCGATCCGGGATGTGACAATTTGGTATCAGAGCTACTCTGCCGTGTGGTGCGAATGTTCTGACGATGACGTCGGGCCCTTAAAGGGGGGTGGATTGTAAGATCCCACATCGACCAACGGAGAGGGGGTGGATGTGCGTTATATGTACATGCCCGCCTCCATCTAGCACGAGGCCTTTTGGGAGCTCACTGGCTTCGAAGTCATAGGAACTCCGAAGTTAAGCGAGTTGGGGGCCAGAGCAATCTCAGGATGGGTGACCCATTGGGAAGTTGTTATGAGCTCCCAAAAACAAATTGTGAAGGCAGAGAGGGGGGCCCAAAGCGGACAATATCGTGATACGGCGGAACCGATCTGGGATGTGACAATACATATACAAGAGAGAGAGCAGCCAATATGGCTTGCTGCACAAGTATTGAATTACAGGAAGGAATAAAGGCCTTGGAGTTGTTAAAAAACGTGTACACAATGATCAAGGTTTGATTTCCTGATTTGTAGGCAATAGTGTAGATTCACCTATATAATGTTGATCAAAACACTGTACTCATAGCCCTGTGGATAGAAGCTCAGGGCCTTGATTATTTGAACCCTATCATATTCAAAAATATTTTTAATGTTTCATAGACATCGGTGTTGCATATTGTAGCTGTCAAGTCTTTAGAATTGCAAAAAGATTTGTTGAGTTATTTTTTATTGCCTTGAAAGCCTGTATTAACCTAAATATCACAAAGGATGTTTTCTCTCTGAAGTATGCCAATGCTAACTTACAAGGTGATAAGTTCATGCCATTAGCACTAAATACATTGGTTTCAAACTTTTCTTTTGCTCTTGCAGGTAAGGTGGGATGATATAGACACAAGCAAGCAGGGCAGGGTTTCCCCATGGGAAATCGAGCCATCTGGTTTCTGTTTCTAGTTCCCATAGCTTAATGGCAGCTGGTTTGAAGAGGGCCAGGAGTGGCTTGTCTGCAGCAAAAACAGAATTTCTAGTTCCTAGTATGTCGTGCATTAAGACTAGAAAATTTCATCGTGACACTGTCTCTGCAACATAATTTATTGATTGTAACATTTTTTTTTCATACAGATGTTATTGGAGCATCAGACTGGGGGGAATCTTTAAGGTTCCAGAAGGTCTCGCAAGGTCAAGAAATTTTGGGTTTTGATAATCATTTTGAGGGTTTAGGTGGTCAGAATCAACATCCATCTGAACCAAGGAGGGGTTTTCATGGTTCTAGTGGTCCTGGGATTGCTACTGGTGCTGGAGGTAATGGTCTCAGAAAGTCACTTGCGGACTCTGAGATCCTCAACCGGCATAGGCTTTGGGGAATCATTCCGATTCCATAAGGTCTTGCAAGGTCAAGAAATATTTCCAAGCCCACCATATGGAAGAGCTTCCACTACTAACGAAGGTGGTCTGCCATGTTGCAGAGCAATAATACACACGTGCACCCATCTGCCTCATTTGTGCGAGTTTCATCACCATCATCTGTGTTAATGTTCCAGACAGCAATGAATCGGGTACTGGAATTCAATTCAGTATACAATGGTCATGACCAGGAGGAACAGAGAGTTATTAAACGAACTCCATGCATTTCTGAATCAGACGGTGGAAAGCAAGCATCAACCTCATTTTGTGAACGTAGCTTCAGCAGGGAAGGTCGTGGATGTTGGTGTGTAATCCTCCAGCCGAAGTTTTGAAGCTACAAGAATTACATTTAGCTTTCTGTTTTGTTTTAAGTTGTTTTATTTCTCAGCTTTATTGTACACCCTTGGATCACAGTCCAAGTGATTTAATCTCTAGCTTAGATTCAAGTGAGCTGGCTTGACAGGTGTAAGCATCTAATAGGGTGCTAGTTTTTGAGCTTTTTTGTAAAATCGTTTGACAGAAGCATCTCCCTTCTCTCTCCTCAACCGATACATCAGAGTGGAGCAGACATGAATGAATACAGAAGCATTTTTTCATTCTCCAGAGCAACGCTCTCTCTCAATTTTTCTGTGATTTTCTTCTTTGTCCCAAAATATCCAAAATATGAAATGCTGAAACTAAGAATTCTAACATGGTATCACGAGCCAGGTTCGATTGCTTGAGCTGGGCGTGAATCTGTGATTGAATCAGAGAAATTGGGTTTTGTTTGAGCTAAACTTGAGCTCATCTGAAGATCGCGATTTCTCAAATCCAATGTCTAATATGGCAGGGTCGAGTACCTCTGAGCTGCGAACTCCAATTTTCAATGGAGAAAATTATGAGTTCTTGAGTATCAGAATGAAAACTATTCTGAAATCTCATGGTTTATGGGATCTGGTCGAGAATGGGTTAAGTGACCTAGATCTGAAGAAGGAGAAAGAGGAGGCTGTAGACACTGAGAAGTCTATGGTGGTTCAGACTCTGATGAAGGATGCTCGTGCACTTGGATTGATCCAAAGTGCTGTTTCAGATCAGCTATTTCCAAGGATTGTGAATGAGGAAACTTCGAAGGGAGCTTGGGATATTCTGAAGCTGGAATTCAGAGGAGATAAACAGGTACGAAATGTCAAATTGCAAGGGCTGCGTAGGGAATTTGAATATACCCGCATGAAGGATAGTGAATCTTTATCTGTATATCTGGTTAGGTTGTTTGATATAGTAAATCATATGAAGAGTTATGGTGAGGAACTATCTAGAGAGAGAATTGTCCAGAAGCTATTGTTTAGTTTGTCTAAATCTTATGATTCTATCTGCTCTATAATTGAACACTCTAAGGACCTTGAAACTCTTGAGGTTCAAGAGGTTGTTGCTTCACTGAAGAGCTTTGAGCTCAGATTGGATAGACACACTGAGAATTCTACAGAAAAAGCCTTCTCTAGTCTGAATGTTGGTAGGAAAAACCCTGAAAATGGAATTGCTTCTGCAGATCAAATACCTCAGAAAAATTGGAAATCCAATGATGAAAACAAAATGGCCTGCAAACATTGTGACAGATTTCATTATGGCAAATGTTGGTATGAAGGGAAACCTAAATGCCATGGTTGTGGGAAGCCTGGACATATGATCAGAGATTGCTATGGACACAAGAATGTGCAGAGAGTGAATTATGCAAATCAGGAGGAAGATTGTGGCACTTTGTTTTATGTGTGTAATGCTGCAACTGATGTGAAGGTAAATCATTCTTGGTATATTGACAGTGGTTGTAGTAACCACATGACAGGAGATGAGGGACTTTTGGTCAATATTCAAAGGAATTTGAGCTCTAAGGTGAAGATGGGAACTGGAGAAGTGGTCCCAGTTGCTGGAAAAGGGACTTTGGTGATAAAAACTAAGTTAGGCAAGAAGCACATTCATGAAGTAATGCTTGTACCTGGCCTTGAAGAAAATCTGCTTAGTGTTGGGCAAATGATGGAACATGGCTATCACCTTGTGTTTGGAGGAAATGTGGTGAGTGTTTATGACAATCAGTCACTAGAAAATCTGATTGTGAAGGTGCAGATGACAAATAACAGATGCTTTCCATTGACAATGATGCCTGCGAGTGAGTTGGTCCTAAAAGCAAGTGTCACACATTGCTTGCAGACATGGCATAAGAGGCTGGGGCATTTAAATGAAAGAAGTATAAAATTGCTTGAGAATCAAGGGATGGTTCATGGCTTACCTCACTTGGAGCAAAAGTCAGTTGTATGTGATGGTTGTATGCTTGGAAAACAGCATAGGGATTCTTTCCCTTTGGAATCCACTTGGAGAGCTTCAAACCCTTTGGAATTGGTTCACACAGACATCTGTGGACCAATGAAAAGAGAATCACTATCTGGAAACAGGTACTTTCTACTGTTTACAGATGATTTTACTAGAATGTCATGGGTGTACTTCATCAGAAATAAGTCAAGTGCATTGGAATGTTTTAGAAAATTCAAAGCTATGACTGAGCTGCAAAGTGGGTATAAGATAAAAGGCTTGAGAAGTGACAGGGGTGGAGAGTTTCTATCTGGAGAATTCAACAAGTTTTGTGAGGAATCTGGTATTCAAAGGCAGCTAACTATGGCATATTCTCCACAGCAAAATGGAGTGGCCGAGAGGAAGAACAGGACAGTAGTGGAAATGGCCAAGTCCATGTTGCATGAGAAAGGTGTTCCCTATGAGTTTTGGGCAGAAGCTGTAAATACAGCAGTCTATTTGCTGAATAGATGTCCTACCAAGGCTCTTAACAAGATAACACCATTTGAAGCTTATACTGGCAGAAAACCAGGAATTGCACATTTAAAAATATTTGGATCTCCTTGTCATGTGTTTATTCCTTCAGCATTGAGGCATAAGCTTGAAGAAAACAGTCACAAGTGTATTTTTGTAGGCTATGGTCTCTGTGAAAAGGGATATAGGCTGTTTGATCCAAGTACTAGGAAGATAATTCTGTCCAGAGATGTGCAATTTGATGAAAATGGCTTATGGAAGTGGGAAAATACAAATGAAGAAGAGATGGTAGTCCCTTTGCCTACTGAGAATCAAAGCTGTGAACCAAGTCAAAGCTTGGATACACCACTGCAAATGGATGAAGAAGTCACATTACAAGCTGAACCAAGTCAAAGCTTGGATACACAAACTCAAATAGTTGAAGATACCACTCTGCAAGATGAAGGCATAGGTGAAAGTTCTCATTTCTTTGATCACACACCAAAGAAATGGAGAAGTGTAAGTGAAATCATGGCTAAGTGTAATGTGTGTATTGTGGAACCTGAAAATTATGAAGATGCAGCTCAAGATGAGTCATGGAGAAAGGCAATGGAAGCTGAACTGGAAATGATAGAAAAAAATGACACTTGGAAACTTGTCGAGAGACCATTTGCTAAACCTGTGATTGGTGTTAAGTGGGTCTACAAGACTAAACTGAATCTAGATGGTACTGTGCAGAAAAACAAGGCTCGTTTAGTGGCTAAAGGCTACTCACAAAAGCCTGGTATTGATTACAATGAGACTTTTGCCCCTGTGGCAAGGCTAGACACCATTAGGACCTTGATTGCTCTTGCTGCACATAAGGAATGGAGCTTGTATCAACTAGATATGAAATCTGCATTTCTTAATGGAGTTTTAAAGGAGGAATTATATGTGGAGCAACCACAAGGATTTGTAAAGAAGGATGAGGAAACAAAGGTATACAAGTTACACAAAGCTTTGTATGGTTTGAAGCAAGCACCAAGAGCTTGGTATGACGAGATTGATGCCTATTTCAACAAGGCTGGTTTCAAGAAAAGTCCAAGTGAGGCAACTTTATATGTTAAGGCAGAAGGTTCAGATGTTCTTATTGTTTCTCTATATGTTGATGACATAGTGTACACGGGTAGCAGCTCTCAAATGATTGAAGAATTTAGGAGAGATATGATGGAACACTATGAGATGACAGATTTGGGAGTATTACACCATTTTCTTGGAATGGGGGTGATACAGTCTAAACAAAGCATTTTCTTGCATCAGAAGAAGTATGGACAGAAGCTGGTTGAAAATTTTGGTTTGAAAGATTGCAAAATAGTGGCTACACCACTTGCAATGAATGAGAAGTTAAGTAAGAATGGTGGAAGTGAGGCTGCAGATGAAGGAGAATATAGACAGATTGTGGGCAGCTTGCTCTACTTGACTGCAACTAGGCCTGACATAATGTTTGCAGCTAGCCTCTTGGCAAGATTCATGCACAATCCCACCAAGAAACACATGGGAACTGCTAAAAGGGTATTGAGATACATTCAAGGAACAATAGACTTTGGAATTGTATTTGAGAAGGGAAAAGAAACTACTCTTATTGGCTATTGTGATAGTGACTGGGCAGGAAGTGAAGATGACATGAGGAGTACCTCAGGGTATGTTTTTACTATGGGATCGGGAGTGTTTTCGTGGGCTTCAATTAAGCAAAATACAGTTGCTTTGTCTACAGCAGAGGCAAAATATATAAGTGCTGCAGAGGCTACTTCTCAAGCAAAGTGGCTGAGATTTGTACTTGAAGATTTTGGAGAAGAACAGATTGAAGGAACACAGATAATGTGTGATAACACATCAGCAATTGCTATGGCAAAGAACCCTGTTTTCCACCATAAGTCAAGGCACATTAACAGAAAGTTTCATTTCATTCGAGAAGCAATTCAAGCCAAGGAGATAGAACTTGTCTACTGTAGAACTGAGGAGCAAATTGCAGATATTCTGACTAAAGCTTTGCCTAAGGACAGGTTTGCATACTTAAGGGAATTGCTTGGTGTTAAGTCGGCTAAAGGATTAGAAGGGAATGTTGGTGTGTAATCCTCCAGCCGAAGTTTTGAAGCTACAGGAATTACATTTAGCTTTCTGTTTTGTTTTAAGTTGTTTTATTTCTCAGCTTTATTGTACACCCTTGGATCACAGTCCAAGTGATTTAATCTCTAGCTTAGATTCAAGTGAGCTGGCTTGACAGGTGTAAGCATCTAATAGGGTGCTAGTTTTTGAGCTTTTTTGTAAAATCGTTTGACAGAAGCATCTCCCTTCTCTCTCCTCAACCGATACATCAGAGTGGAGCAGACATGAATGAATACAGAAGCATTTTTTCATTCTCCAGAGCAACGCTCTCTCTCAATTTTTCTGTGATTTTCTTCTTTGCTCCCAAAATATCCAAAATATGAAATGTTGAAACTAAGAATTCTAACAGTGGAGGCATGAATCCTTACAATCAACGGGGTATCTCAAATCATCCTGTAATAAGTCAGTCAACATTTAGTGGCAGAGTCAGGATACGGTTTCACCGTACAAAGGCAGCTGTAGACTCTTTGGTTTATCGTTGTCTGAGGAAAAACGTGTCCCAGACAGAGAACAACTCGACCTCAAGTGCATCTACATTAAATCCTGGATCTTCCTTGTTTCCCAGTGTTGGAGTGCAGTTTCATTCAAAGCCTGCTTAAATGAAATCAGCAGTTGGAAGGAATGAACTGTTGAAACTGACTATTAAAATTCTCCATGCTCGTATTTATTCCTCCTCTTCCCTACATGATGCTTGTTCTGTTCCAAAGTGGCTTGCTATATTCCTAATTTTATTGTTTCTAATCCTTCATTATATCTAAATCAAGAATTTTGTGACTGGTTATTGTTAGAGAATGTAGAGCAATAGAAAATTCTGAATTATATCTTGAAGCAGGAAATTACATGCCATGTTCTGCTGGAATATTCTATATTTAGTAGATAGTTGCATCAATCCAAGAAAAGCAACCTAAAAGTTCATGCAATGACTCATTAATCACTTACGTAAAAAAGCATTTAAGATTCATGAGTAAGGACGACAAGTTGTAGATCTAAGTCTTAATCAAGTACTAAACTAAACTAGCTCAACAACGTTACATCAATCAAACTGAGGTTGGAAGCCATTAATTCCGGCCTATATTTGCAATGCAATGCATAAAGTAAAGCTGCCGCATGCATGCCTAAAAATTGAATTACCTTCTAGACTGTTTCCTGGGCCGCCTAGAAGAAGAAGAAGCGTCAGCAGCAGCAGCTTCCTTCCGTCCATTTTCCCTCAGCATCTTTGATGATACTAGTGTACGTGTATGTGTATGTGCTGCTCTTCCGCTTCATGATGATGATTTGAACGACTAGTAAGTATTGGCGTCGGCCACCATGGGAGCACAAAAGGAAAGACTGGGAAGACAGATCTCCCTCCCCATCTTAAAGTGAAAGGTGTGAATTGAGTGGTCCAAGTGGTCTCCTTTAACGTTCTTGCACCAATGTTGTACATGACAATGCGACCAAACAATTGTAGATACAAGACATCCTCATTATTTGGATCGAAAGCTAGCACCAAAACCCTTTTTGTCCTCCGGTGGTGCTCATCGTTCCAATTTTTGATGAGAGGATTTGCCGAGATTAAGTCGAACATGAAAGCTGTGTCCACCAAACACCATTTTGCAGTCTCCTTGACTTGACCATGACCTTCCCAATCCCAATCCCAAACACCATGACCATCGTCTTTCAACTCCCAAACACTCACAGCACCTAGAGTGTGAGGAGGATCATCATGATCTAAATTGGTAGAGGAGAAGACGCACATCCGCAGACACCCTCCTCCTCCTCCTCCACACTCACTTAGGAAGTCAAACCTTCCAGATTCGATTTCAGGCTTATCAATGTAACGAAAGAGATATATACTATCACCAAGCTGGTCACGAGGAGAGTAGAGATCCAACCCAACAGTAAAGCCCTCAACATCACTCCACCAATACAAGCTTCCATTGTGAGCAACCCCAGGGTAGGGAGCCAATTTGCTAAAACTAAACCTCCGTAGGCTATTTACACGTCCTTGTGTCCATTTACCAGTCTCAGAAGAGAAGATCTCCAAGTAGAATTCGCCAGAAACCTCGGGAAATTCCAATTTATCGTCATTTATTCGCACAACCTTGTACCTATACTCAACATTAATAAGATTATGATTAAGCTGAATATTGACACTCCTCCTACTAGATCTTTCTTGACCTGCTGCTGCTTGCTTTCGGTAGTAGGGATCGCATATGAATCCAACCATTACGCACTTGTGGCGTCCTCCTAGTCCACCTTGACGTCCACGTCGAGGGGGTGGAGGGAGAGCATCCCATTGCTTGGTGTATGGATTGCAGATGTAGTAATCACGTTGATAATACGTGGTTGCACAACACAAAATTAAATCATTATATGCTCCTACCACAACCGGCTCACCTTTATAAGGATCAACAATATCAGCTTGGAAACAAGGGACGAAACTCAGAGACAACTCATGTTCATGTGGTTGATGATCAGGCTCCGATGACATGGAAAAAAATTTCCTCTCACATGGTTCATCTTCATCAGGCTGCTCCGATGATGACGTGGAAAGAAATTTACTTCTTCCTCTTGTTGTACGCCTTCTATCCGAGATGATTATAGCACGTGCACGTGCACGTGCAATGATGGGGTTTTGGGTATCACTTTGGACTTGGAAATAGTGTCGAAAAAAATAAGGATCAAAGATGAGACTGAACCAACGTTTGGACACACACATGCATCGAGCCGCACACTTAGGAGGGAGTCGGGAAAGAATTTTTAGCAATACAAACTCAGGGAGATCATCAAGCCTAATATTCATGGGCATGGCTAACTCTTTCGATATTGGTTTTTCGGGTGCCAACCTTTTTGATCTTTTTAATGGAGACTGATGATGATCAGAGGCTTCTCCAATAGGTTTGGATTGGGATATTCTACTGCTCCAACTCCTTTTGATAGCACGAGGTCTCATCATGGCGCCGATCGATCTGTGTGCAGTTTGATTGACTTTTGCAATTTACAGAGAGGATTTGGGTCTTGAAACATATATAGCTACTTACCCTACTTTTAATCACTATATATAGGAACATATATATATATATATATATTTTATTTTTTTTTGGGTCGAAAATAGGAAAAGATATCCATAAAAAAATAGGCAAGCAATCACTAATTATTAATTTATAAATAGGAAAGAAATCCCCATACAAATAGGAATTAATTTATAAAGGAAATATATATATATATATATATATATATATATATATATATATATATATATATATATATATAATTATATTTTTTCAGTAATGCTTCGGGCACCAACTCTTTTACTAACTTTTGATTACCAACTGATGTGGCATATGACATGGCAATACATGTAATTTGCCACATCATCTTTTTAATTACCCAAAATTTTAAGTTTTTAACTAAACTTTAAAAAAATAAAAAATAAAAAAATAGGTCCCTCTATTATTGGAGAATAAGTAGGCAAGTTCTCCTTTTCGTTTAAACTTATTCATGGTTGTTGCCAATTCTCAGCACTAGTAAGAACCGACATTCTCTAAGTATAAATAGGTCCCTCTATTATTGTTGAAAACACTAGATAACAACCTTGTGTAATGTTAGAGGTTGCACACAGGGAGGAGAGAAAGAGAAAGAAAGAGTGGTAATAATATTCTTTGAGAAGTTAGAGGTTGGAGCTTGTGTTTTCTTAACTTGGAGTTAGCTTTGGAAACGAGGTAGGGGGTTTCTCGGGAGCCTTTACAAAGATTGATTTAATTAAATTTCGTGAACACTATATTATGCGTGATATGATTATTTGATTAATATTCTTGTTACAATTGAATGTTTTTCCTGAAATGTTTATGTGTTCTTGACTGGTTGAATAATGTTGGCATAATTATATATATACATTGGTGATGTTTTAAATGTTACATTGTTGTGAGATATATGGATATATGTGAAATGCATAATTATATCATTTCATGGAAATTAGTTGGAGTTGTTGGGTGAAGAAAATAATGATGGAAATAGTATTTTGTGTAGTTAAGTCTAACTCTTGGCAGGTACCAGGTCTCAAGGATCCCATAGTGCACATGGTTTTTATTGGGTGATTCGGGACTGGCGACAAGGAGTTAGATAAGATGACTAACAAAAGGGGACTTATGGGATGAGTGAGATGGGTGTTAGTTCATATAAATGGGCATTCGGGACCAAGTGGTATAAGCATGGTATGGGACGTGCAGGTCTGCTTGTCCAGTCATATAAATTAACGGGAGTAGATGAAGGGCATTCATGCATTATTATTATTAATGTGATATTTAGAAGTGTGATTGTATGTCACTTAATTTAGTTATATCAATCTACTGTGGTAAGGTTTCATGTCCTTACTGAGTGGTGGTTGCTTACCCCTCACCCTGTTTAATTTTTTAGATGAATTAGTGGGCAAGACAAGGACTAAACCAGTTGAAACTGAATTAGATGAGAGTAATAGAGCTTTATTTATTAATTATAAAGTTGTAAGATTTTGAAGCTATTTTTATAAGAGAAGTTTATTTTAAAACCTGTTTCGGCTTCTATTTATTCTATTTTACTTTTGACTCTGAGCAGTTAAGGGACGTTGCTTGATAACTTTAATCTTTTCAGTTGTCTCTTGAACCAAATTCAGTCCTAACAATACAGTTTCTCCTACCTCAGCCCAATACACAGGTGATCGACAAGGTCTTCCATATAAAGCTTCATAAGGTGCCATCTGAATGCTACATTGAAAGCTGTTGTTATCAAATGATCTTCCCAACTTCCACCAAAATCTAGAATACATGCTCTCAACATGTCCTCTAAAATTTGAATAGTTCTCTCTGACTGTCCATCAGTTTGGGGATGAAAAGCAGTACTAAATTTAGTTGCATACCTAATGTTTTTTGTAAACTTCCCCAAAATTTAGAAGTAAACTTAGAATCTCGATTAGATACAATCGAAATAGGAATCCCATATAATATTATTATCTCTCGAACATAAAGCTTTCCAAGACTTTAAGTGGAATTCGTTGATTTTATTAGTAGAAAATGTGCAGATTTGGTTAAACGATCCACTATAACCTATACTGCATCACATGGGATTCCTATTTATCTTGTAGGGTCCAATTGGAATCCCACTAATTAACAAATGAATATTAATTTGGCAAAGTAATAAGGCTTTTAGTGTCTGATTAATCAATAAGACATTCATTTGAAGCCCATTAGATGGAAAAAAAAATAAATAAAAAGAATCAAAGAAGAAGATTAGAAGAAAGGATGTTATGGTTGAAGTGTGTGAAACAAGTGTGCGATCGACCTCCCTCATGCTATTGGAAAAAACATGCTTTAAAAATGAAGATTTTGTTGTCTAGGTAGGAGGAGGGTCCTAGTTATCTTGTAACTTGGAATTTCTTTTGGTAGATTTGGGAAAATCTATGGCTTGTTCTAATAATTTGTTGTAATAAGACGTAATATAACTATTATTTTGAAAATGAAGTTTTTAGATGCCGTGCAAGGTTTTAATCTTGGTGCCTTGGTAATTTTCCTCCTACTCCAAGTCATTACAAGATGAGAATGGATATTATGAAGACACGTATTGGTGAGTTAATGACTCAACTATTTCTTTCATTAATATGCCAATAGCTTGCAAGTTTAAAAGATGAGTAATAAATTACAAATAGAAAAACCTTGCACAATTGACTTGCACGTCAAACTCAAAGTAAGGAAAAACTGCCACCTTCAATTAGCAATCTATGACCCACATCAAACACTAGTCTACACCATGAATTATGACGTTTTATAACACATTGTAAGACAATAATGATATATATATATATATATATATATATATATATATATATATATATATCTTAAAACAAAGCCTCTTATTCAATTGAACATATATAAAAATAATTAATAAAATAAAATGCTTATAATTACTGGAATAGTAAAACAATATATATATATATCTAAGATAATTACTTATAAATATATATAATAATGTTTATTCCTCTTTAATAATTTTTTTTAAAATTTTTAAATATGGACTCTCACAGTGACAGACATTATTGCCCTAATAATTGCTGGAAATTGTGTGGTCATAAAAAATTCATGGGTGTGATTGAATGATCTATGGTACAAATGATGGAAGTAACATCTTTTTCCCTCTATGACGGCATTCAATTTTGGACGTTGAAAATTGGCTGCCACCCAATGAGGGGGTTAGAGAAAGAATGCTTCTTTTAGGCCAGGATGGACAGGAAAGAAGCATCTCACTATACACTGAATACATCTCTCTCCTAGTAGGCTGTAGCAAAACGCTCATCTTATCATGGTTTTTTCCGTGCTCGATCTTCTCTGCTTCTTCCTTTTCATGATTCTCCCATATTCCACCATAGCTCAACCATACGTAAACATATCTTTCGGCTCATCCCTCACTGCACGAAATGACCATAACTCATCGTGGCAATCACCATCTGGTGAATTTGCTTTTGGTTTTAAACAGATTGGAAAAGATGGGTTCTTACTGGCCATCTGGTTCAATAAGATACCAGAGAGAACTATTGTCTGGTCAGCCAATGGGAATAATCTTGTGCCACAAGGATCCCAAGTTGAACTTACAAGTGATGGCCAGTTTATGCTCAAAGATGCAACTGGCAAGGGAATATGGTCTGCTGATTCTCCTGGTACTGGATTTGCCTATGCAGCCATGCTAGACACTGGAAATTTCGTGCTGGCCAACCAAGATTCAAGCACGTTGTGGCAGAGTTTTGATCAACCAACTGATACAATCCTGCCAACACAGATTCTAACTCAAAACAGCAACCTCTATGCTCGCTACACGGCTACAAATTACTCAAGAGGTAGATTCCTGTTTAAACTACAATCTGATGGAAATCTCGGGCTTTACACTACAAATTTCCCACAAGACTTTGCCAATTTCAATTCTGCTTATTGGTCAGTCAAAACTACAGATACTATATTTCAGGTCATCTTCAACCAGTCTGGCCTCATTTACCTTGCATCCGGGAATGGAAGCGTACTCAATATCATATCATCAAATGCAGTTTCAATACAAGATTTCTACCAGAGAGCAACATTAGAGTATGACGGAGTTTTGAGACACTGTTTTTATCCTAAAAGTACTAGCTCAAGTGCTAGAAGGTGGCCCATGGCTTGGTCTACTATCACTTTTCTACCTCCGAATATCTGCTCGTCAATTACGGAAGATATGGGCGGTGGTGCATGTGGATTCAACAGCTTATGTAGGCTTGAAAATGAAGGACGATCAATTTGCGATTGCCCTCATGGTTACACCTTTATTGATCCAAATGATGTGCGCAAAGGATGTAAACAAAAATTTGTTCCACAAAGTTGTGACCAGGCCTCACCCGAGCATCTTTTTGATTTTCAAGACATGCAAAACACAAATTTTCCTCTTGGAGATTATGAGCATTTTAAGGGGGTAACTGAGAATTGGTGCAGACAGAATTGCCTAGATGATTGTTTTTGTGCTGTTGCAATTGTCAACTCCGCTGGAGACTGTTTCAAGAAGAGACTCCCATTTTCGAATGGGAGGATTTACCCTAGTTATGATGCAAAAGCTCTGATCAAATTTGGGAAAGACAACTCTACTTTTAGGTCAGATGGAGGTGCAATCACAAAAAAGAAAGATAATTCAACTCTGATACTTGTTGGATCAGTGCTCATGAGTAGCTCGGGGGTCCTGAACATCCTCTTACCATTAATAACCTATTTGGTTGTTTCTCGCGTCTATTCTAGAAAAGCAAAGGTCAATCAACCTCATCCAGTCATGTCAGGCATGAATTTGAAGGATTTCACTTATGAGGAGCTAAAAAAAGCTACGAACGAATTCAAGGAAGAACTAGGACGTGGTGCTTCTGCAACAGTTTTTAAAGGAGTTTTAGCGTCTGATACTGGAAGGTGTGTTGCTGTCAAAAGTTTAGACACTAAGGTCAGAGAAAATGATTTGGAATTCAAAGCTGAAGTGAGTGCTATCGGCAGAACAAATCACCGAAATTTAGTCCAGCTGCTTGGATTTTGTAACGAGGGGGAGCACCGAATTCTTGTATATGAGTTTATGAGCAACGGCTCTCTAGCAAGCTTCCTCTTTGGAGAATCAATGCCAAACTGGTACCAGAGAAGGCAAATTGCCTTGGGAATTGCAAGAGGGCTTTTGTATTTGCATGAGGAGTGCAGCAGCCAAATTGTTCATTGTGACATCAAGCCTCAAAACATTCTTCTTGATGACTATTTCACAGCAAGAATTTCTGACTTCGGATTAGCGAAGCTTTTGAGATTGGACCAGACTCGAAGCATGACTGCTATCAGGGGAACCAGAGGGTATGTGGCCCCTGAATGGTTCAGAAGCTTACCTATCACAGTCAAGGTTGATGTTTACAGCTATGGCATTTTGTTGTTAGAGATTATTTTCTGCAGGAAGCATTTTGAAGCAGTGGCAGACAATGAAGATGAAATGATACTAGTTGATTGGGCATATGATTGCTATACGCAAAAGAAGCTGCACCGGCTCTTCGAGAATGATGATGAGAAAATCAATGACATCAACGAGATGGAGAAGTATGTGATGATTGCAATATGGTGCATTCAGGAGGATCCATCAGTCAGACCCACCATGAAGAAAGTCACGCTGATGCTTGAAGGAACTGTTGAAGTCTCAGCTCCACCTCCTCCTTCATAAATTCAATACTATAAATATATATAATTGTTGTTGTATCATTTCATTTCGTTTGTCTCTGTTCTACTTTTTTCATCACTTTCCTTGTCATCCTAGTGAATAAGGTTTCATTAAGCTACTCAAAACTTGCTTTCTTGTCAATGTATAACTTTGAGCATATATATATATATTAAAAGAGGAAAAATTATATATTAAAAGAAGTTTTCAATGGGATTACTTTCGTACATTGCTTGGATTTATTTCCAGCTCAATAAATCAAAGGGCAACTGGTCAAAAAATGTTTTCTATTTAGACTGTCTTAATTAAAGGTCCTATTTTTAGACCTCCTCCGTCAGGCAACTTATAGAAAGTTTTACCTATAGACACGTTGTGATTCCAATCATATTCTAAATTCTTCATGGTGAGTTGACAAGGCTACTAGCATGCCTTGTTGACACCTAACTACCCATTCAAGAATTATTTTACTAATGAATATATACAAATAGAGTTGACAAGGCTACTAGCATGCCTTAGTTAATTTTAGGGTTCGTTAACAGCACCCTATGGTTAATGTTATGTTCCATTTGCAGAGAGCTCAGGATCTAGCAAATGTCACCTCTTATCGTGAATGGGTATTATTTGGGTACCTTGCTTGCTCTGGTAAACCTTACGCTATACATAATTCTAATTATTCTTGATAATTTTATATTGAATTTGAATGTAACAATCTTAAGTGGAAGAGAAGACATGCATATTTTGGCATTTGCTTCAGGAATTTCCTTTAGATATATAGTTGCTTTTTGTTATATTATGTATTTGGAACTTTTTTCCTTTTTTTTAGGCTTTCAGGTCGTATTGAAAGAAAATATGGTTCTTACACTGTTCAGGGATGAGGGGATTTGTGCTATCAGTTTTCTGTCGTTTCAAACTACTTTCATCATTTTCAGTAGCTAATTGTTGCAACTTAAACATGCAATATATATATTTTTGCATGAGGATTATCAGCTATATTTCCAGCCACAAATTTTAGAATTAAAGAAGATGGTAAAGTCTGGTCGTACGAAACAAAAAGAAGCAGATCTGGATTATAGTGTAGCGAAGCAAGTTGAGAAAATGATAACGTATGGACATAAATCGAAGTTTAAATACGAAAACCTAAACTTGGAACTTGCCAGAAATAAGAATTAGAGACAAGTAACACATTTAATAGTTCTGTGCACAATTTTTTTTTATAAAAAAGAAAAAAAAAAGAAAAAGAATCTAGTTGCCAGCTTAGGTAGTTGATAGATTCATATTTTGCATATATAATCTATCTTTATTTGCTTTGTTTTCACGTGAAATTGGTTAATTTAATGTGTTTAGTGTAGATTTTTGTAGGCATCCGTCTCTAGCAAGACTTTGGAGCTAAAACTATGATTTTGGAAGCTTAAGGGATTGAAATTAGTGGAATTAACAACTCAACAAAATCTCACGATTTCACTTTTTCATTTCATCAAATACCTGGAGTTCATCTGTGCAAGTGTCAATTTATACCCACAACTTGTCTCAGTGACCAGAAAGATAGAGTTTGAGTTAGTTACCATCACGTTGGAGTTGACGTCGTGTAAAAATGGTGTGGGCTGCTTGTCGTCACTTGCAAATATTGAAGAAGAGAGGAATCTGCTATTTTTGCTTCTCCGCCCCAAGTGAGGACCTTCCTTATGAAAGATAATTCCAATAAAAGGGTTGCGGCATTTGTAGATGATGAACCCAAAAAGGCAAATGATGAATGCACAGGGAAAAGGAGTTTTGGTGGAATATTAATGAGAATAAAAGTTTAATTGTTGTGGATGCATCTAAAAAGGAAAGTGGCACCATGTTTGAAGGTAGATGGCTGGGCTTTGTTAATATCGGTTGGACCCAATTAAACTGTAACCTATTTTCCTTTTTGTTAAAAAAAAAAAAATCCAAACCCAATCTCCTAAATTCCTTCTTTGACCTGGAGATTTTATTTTTAAGCAAAGCCGCACTTTTCCTTCCTTTATCAAATGGGTTTTGGCTTTCTCAAATATTCATATTATTCCTCTACTTCCTAAATGTTATAAATGCATGAGTTGGTAGATGACCACCATACCTCTTAGCATTCACCCTTTTTAATTCTATATAACCTATACACTAAATACCATAGTTATGGGCTTGTAACTTATGAGTTGTTAATGTCTTCTTACCATTGTAAGCCTATAAATAAGAGGTCTTATCAAGATGAGGGACACAAGTTCATAGGACAAATTCTCTGTATTTCTCTTCCTCTTATTGCTCTCTACAATTCCTCCTAGTTTTATAACACGTTATCAGCACGACATTGCTCTTGGTATGTTTTCTTTCTCTGAATTTTCTTTCTTCTTATATGAGCTAGAGTCATCACATGGTATAGAGTTTCTTTGTACTCACCATCGGACTTCATCATGCTCGTTTTTTTTTTAAAAAAAATCTTATTCTTATTACACATGAATATAATGCCATTATTATTTTTTATTTGTTTGTTTATTTAATTTATGTATGATCTTAATTATTGTGATGAGTTTGTATTATACAAAAGATCAGGGCCCGAAGTTCCTCGATCCTCATCATATAACTAGATTAAGACCTAGAGTCCTTTTGATTGAATCAGAACCTGAAGTTCTTTGATTCCAAATAATTGAGGGCGTGAAGTTCTGTGAATTTAAAGAGCACATAAGGACATTAAACTCCTTGATTTTGTATTAATCAAAATCAGAATTCCATGAGGCCTACATATGTCAAGAACCCAAACCAGAAGTTTCGAGTGCATATACATCGATTTGAGTATGAAGTTCAAAGCACAACTATTAATTCAATTCATTTAGATCTACGTATTCGAACCTGAAGTTTCGAATATATGTTGATATGAACCTAAAGTTCATAGTTTTTCATGGATCTTAATACTATACATGAACATGAAGTTCATTCTTATTTGTGCCTATATGAACCTGAATTGGTTGGAAATCCAATTCTTAAACTTGTAGTTTTATCTACATATTGAATCCACATTAATATTGGATTATCTTGGAATTTTATAGTCTTTAATTTATTTATTTTATTCCTCGTTTATACCACTTTACTCATTTTATTTTATTTTATTTTATTTATGTTGGGTTATTAGTTAATTTCGTTTTACAATGGTAATGTCTTGTATTACCGCCCCAATATTGACAGCCAGAGGCGTCCATTGGAGAAACTTCCTACTTTCTTTTGTGGGTAGGAAGTTTATGATGTCATGAACCAGAAGTTCATTGATCGGATAACTTTTATGTTGTGGCATGACTATCTTGGCAATCCATGTTCTACAATGATACATAAGATTTTTATAAATTTGTAAGGACGTCGTTTAAAGACTCAAACTATTGTCTTGTCCAACAAATATCATTACAAAGAATGCTCACGAATAAAAGCTGTTATAAGATCATCTCAGTCAAAAATTGACTTTGAGCCCTCTTCCCTTAAATCATTCAAGGGGATATTTGTGAGCCTATACAGCTTTTAATTATGGATCATTTCACCAGTTTTATTGAATGTGCCTACTAAAATGGTCACATATTTGTCTCTTGACAAGATGCTTATGAGCACAACTCCCACATTATCCAATCCAGTCAATTTGACTTGATTATGATGATGAGTTTATTTTCCTAAATTTTGAGACAATACACCATCAGAATATCACATACCACAATCACCACCATAAACTAATTCTCTCATTTTCTACTTTTATATGTATTCTATACTTTATATTATTATTTTGGCAATGGTTCTGTGACTTGGATACCCATATCCGTCTATGAACGTGCTCATAGCGGATCTTGAGTTTGTGTACAAGGGGTCATATCTTGGAGTCTTGTAGACCGTCAGTATCTACACGTAGGGAGGCTACAAAGGCTTCAGGACAGCGTCTTTGAAGTGGTTCACTGTACCAAACTCACCTTCATACTTATTATTTATTTTCCTTTTACTTACCTATTATTTTGTTTTCTTCAATTTCATTATACCTTAAAAGCTTTCCTATTTATTTATTTATATGTTATTTATAATATAATGTTTTTGTGTTTGGCTTTACAGAAAAAGGAAAACTATATTTTGTATATTTTTTTTTATAACAATATGTGCCTATTACACCACCGCAATGTACTAAGATGGGCCCTCAACACAGATTGGGAATTTATGTTGATTTTGATTCACCATCTATCATCAGATATCTGGAGCCCCTGACGGGTGATATCTTTACCGCACGGTTTGCGGATTGTCATTTTGATGAGACAATTTTCTCACTATTAGGGGGAGAAAAATCTGTTCCTAAAGAACAACAAGGCAAACTCGTTCCTGAAGAACGACGTGAATTATCGTGGGATGTACCCACTTTGTCTCATCTCGATCCTCGTATTGCTTAATGCGAAAACGAAGTGAGAAGGATCGTTCACCTCCAAAGTATTGCAAATTAGATGCCAGATACATTTAATGATGCAACAAAGATGATGAAATCACATATCCCAGCTGCAAATGCACATGCAAGGATTGATGTTCATAATGGACAAAGCAATGTGCTAGCAAATAGCTCATCTGTTGCATGCCTGAAGCGTGGCAGACCACTAGGCTCAAAGGACTCAGTTCCTCGAAAGAAAAATTTGATGGCCAAAATGAATCCAAATGAAATAAATGGAGAGCCCACAATTCATGATTCAAATGCCCCCCAAGAGGGATAGGTACTTCCTATAAAGGAAAATGTCCTTGGTGAGACAAGTGGCCCTGAAGTGGCAGCTGTACCTGAAAGGTAGATAGCCGGGCTTTGTTAATATCGGCTGGACCCAATTAAACTGTAACCTATTTTACTTTTTTTAAAAATAAAAAAAAAACCCAAACCCAATCTCCTAAATTTCTTCTTTGACTTGGAGATTTTATTTTTAAGCACAGCCGCACTTTTCCTTCCTTTATCGAGTGGGTTTTGGCTTTCTCAAATATTCCTATTATTCCTCTACTTCCTAAACCAATATTAAGTGATTTTTTCTATTTAAACCCCACACTTTTCTTTGTTCACTCTAATACTTAAATCATTAAGCTCTTAAGTTTTATTATTGTGTAAAAAGACAAAACGGGTCATCCAAGGCCTAGTTTGGGATTGCTGCCGCTTTAAAAAAAAGCTGCTTCTGCTGTGCTTTAAAAAGAATCAGGTGTAAAGTAAAGCAGTTAAACGTTTGGTAAACTGTAATTTTAAAAGTGCTGTGAGTATGAAAAGCAGTGTCAGAGCGTTTGGTAAATTTTACCGTAAAAGTGCTGTAACTATTTATAATTACTAAAATGAACATGATGCTAAAAGTGCTTTTTACTAATCTGTTTGGTAAAAAATAAAACTGTAAAGTGCTTTTATACTTTTCTCCCTAAAAATTATATTAATCTTTGCTTAAAGAAAAGTAAAAATTCATTAAATTCCAACAAAGATAAAGAAATCACCACGGTAGTAGGTTCATAAACCATCCTTTAAATTGAATAAGTAATAAATATTTTTTTGACAAATCCTTTGTCCTAATAAGGTTTGAATTGTAGCAATAAAAAAAACATTGAAACTAAGCTTAAATAAAAGGAAATAAAGAAAATGTTTAAGAAGATGCATGCATTAAACTTGCAGCAATCTTGTTCCTTAATGTTTCTAGTTCTTGTGCTCCAGGCCCTTGAGTAATATGATATTCTACTTGTGCATCACCCTCCATCTCCATTGCATTTGGGTTGTCATTCACTTTGTCAAAATGAATATCACGTTGGGCGTGCCTCCTTATATAGTTGTGAAGTGCCATAGTTGCAATTACTATCTTCACTTGCTTATCGAATGGATAGTTAGGCATGTCTCGTAAAATACTCCATTTTTTCTTCCATACACCAAAAGTGCGTTCAATGACACTCCTAAGGGAAGAGTGTACGTGATTAAATACTTCTCTAGAACCTGTAGGTTGAGTACCCCTACAGAAATCTGGAAGATGATACCTTTCACCTTTATATGGTCCCAAATACCTGCTCATTTGTGGGTAACCCGCATCCACAAGATAATATTTTCCTGTAACCAATAAGATATGTTTAATTATAATATAATTTGAAAGTGCCAAAATTCAAAGTTTAATGATATGCACATATTTGAAACATTACCATTTGGAGGTTTGGGAAAATTTAAAGCATTATTTCGTAACGCTGATAAAAATACTCTTGTATCATGTGCAGTGCCTTCCCACCCTGCACATGCAAATATGAATTGCATGTCAAAATTACATGCAGCCATTATGTTTTGAGTCGGTATTCCTTTCCTCCCAATATATGGTACTTGATCTTCAGGAGGTATTGAGGCTTTAACATGTACGCCATCTATAGCACCAATGCAATCCTGCAAACAATAAGAGAAACATTTCAATAAATATTACTTTGTTCGTAAAACAAACGATAAATTGTTGTATCTAATTTTTACCTTAAAATGGGGCATATATCTTGAATCTCTGAATATCTCTTCTGGGACTC
>BPUM01000651.1:0-22526 GCA_020521455.1 Prunus kanzakura
AAAAATCACTTAAATCCGATATCATTTGACCACTCAATTTAATTATTGAAATTTAGTACTTTCTTGAAGTACCGTGTTCATTTATTTTATAGGACACAATTAGATGTAGAAACGATTTTTGATTTGTCTAATTTTTTGCAAGGATGATCTACGAATGTAGACTTAAAAAACAGATTGTTTGGATTGTTGAAAAAAGATTTGTAGGGAACCCTAATGGGTGTCCCCCAAATAAAATTATTTGAGGGATCCCTCGATAGAAGGGGACTGTATATGTATATATAAAGTAATGGAGTATCAAGTTCTATTGGGCCAAGAATGTAAATCAAAGCAACCCATGTATTTTCTCTACTGAAATTGATGATAGTCTCTTTACATAGAAATAGAGCTCAGTTCTTTAAATTATACAAGAAACCCCAGATCAGGAACCAAACCTCTAGAAATTGTACACGTAAGTTCATTCCCTATCTCAAAAAAATGGTCATCTGAACTGAACTAGATCTGGATCAGACATTCTAGGTATGATTCCTCCTATCTGTTCCTCTACCAAGAAAAATACCAGGCTGGATAGCTACCTTGCCGCCAAAGCAATCATAGCTATTCGTGTAGACAGGGTGACAATGCAGTGGAACTATCTGTTTCCATACCCTACTTCTCAAGTGATATCAAGAAAACCAGCTATCTTTTTCCAAATCTCAAGCACTTGTTGTGTTTTACTTCTGTGATACTTGGGTTAGAAGTGAGTTGTTTCTTCGTTTGTTTACCGAGCGAAAGTTTCTCCATCGCATTTATGAACTTGCGTAAGTGCTTAATGTACTCAGGATATGTTTCGAGATTGCAGTGGCCTCCACCCTTGACCCATAAGGGATCATACTTTTCCTTGGAAAGTTCCCATAAACGCTTTCCATGGGACAAATCAACAATTTCATCATCTGTTCCCTGCAAAATAGTCCGTTTAAACATGCATCACCAATGGCAGCATATCGATCAATCAAATCAGAAGCAACCATTCATACGATACGAGAACAATGGGAATATGAATAAAACCACAAGTGTAAGATCTTTCAATTGCATGTTTAGGATTACACAAATTGTTGTAATTGTTAAAGTTAAAGCCTTTTGTTAGGAATTAAATCCAAAGGAGGTGTCTAACTGTAATTTTTCCTTTCACTAATCACAACAGGTTCTTGATACTGACATAAAATCTACTTTCTCTAGTGATGATGTTTTTGATAAGTTTTTTTTCACTTCTTAAAATCATTTTATAAAAGTATCCATTAATGTGAAATATGTATAATTGTAATATTTGGTAGTTCCTGTAGGAGTTTACTAGTTTGTATCCAAATTTCCATTATTTACAAGGAAACTTCACATGTAGGATCAATTCCAAGCTTCCTGGCCTCTTTATGAACTACCAGAAAAGAATCTTTTACCAGTCCTTTCCAAATGGCAACTGTCATTAGTCTGGTTGAGGAAACAAGCAACAAAAGCGTATGAATTAAGCCAGCTCTAGTATTTTTTTCTTCTTCCTTTCTTCCTTTCTTTTTGGACAGATGAAACTTATTCAAATCCGAAGCAAAATGTTGTTCAGTTTAGTTGATAACAAAATAGCTTTTCATTCTTAAGTTACGACTCTTTACTGTTTTTCATCAAACACAAGTTAAGAAAAAGGTGAGGAGGGAGGAGAAAACAATAGAACCACAGCACAAATACTTTGAATTCTAAAAGAATGGTACTCAAAACAAAATAATTGAAGGGAATAAATACTCACATGTATAACTAAAACCGTACAGTCGACGTGCCGTATTTTGTCTATATTCTGAAAATATTGCAGAGAGATTTTCAGTACAAGTTCAATAAACTAAGCTCTGTAACAGAATAAGAGATTCAAAGAACAGCTTACTTTGAAAATGTCAAACCAAAACGTCAACTTGACGGGATACAAGACTCTTATGCCTGACAGGATGGCACTATGAAGAACAACGGCTCTCAGTTTCTGTAAGCGAGAACCCAAGTGCAGAGTTGGTCCGCTTCCAACAGATTGGCCATACAGTATCAAATCCTCTTGTCTTATTTCGTAGTCGTTCTTTAAACAATTGTACACAGCTTCTATGTCATAATATGTGTTGAACTCAGATGGCTAAAAATTTACCAACATTAACACTTTTCAGTCATAGAGTTTTGCAATGCAATGCAGGTCAATAGATTGACGAAGGGATGTAAATTTAAGATTTTAAATAAAAATAAATCGTTATACTTCTGTAATGTCATATTTCAGAGCCTGCACTAAACTTTCAAATCAAAGAGAAACTTTTAGTGCAAACTAATTTCATAGATTACTTAACACTTACCTTACCAGCTGATGCTCCATATCCTGAATAGTCATAGCTGCCACAAAGAAAAATATCTGATGTAAATAATATGGGAAGGTTCATAACTACTGCAGCACAGAGCATCAGAAAACTCATAGCATATCAGCTGCCTGCGTGTTACATTCAAAGTTGCTGACTTTTTTTTTTTTCTTTTTTTAAATGTTACATTCAAAGATTCTCATTGTCTGCTTGACCAAATTTTACAAATAATAAATAAATAAATAAAGAATGAACTCTCAAGTACGTAATAAATGCTGGCATAGTAACATTCTCATCCTATGCATCCATTCCAACTCCCAAACCCCACCAAAAAATGAAATTAAAAATTTAAAGCTCCATGACCAATCAAAAATTTAAAGCTTAAACAAGTATCTATGATTTAGAACAGACAAAAACAGAAGACTAACAAAATGAAAAGAAGTTTGTACTCGCCTCCATTGTTTACTAGAAAAACCAATGTTGAAATTTCAAATAAAATACTGGATTACAGATAATTTTCTGTTTGGTCTCTCTTTGAAGGAGTCAGGCTCACGCCAAACGGAACGAACATGAAAAGATTATGAAGCCGGCAGCTTTAAGCCTGCCATTAATCAAACTTTAAAAGCTGAAAGTTCCCCGGATATGCAGAGAAACAAATGAAACAGAGGAAACAAGCAAAGCAAGCACAGGACCGTTCATATTTCATCAAAATTCAGAAATTTATCCAAACAAAACGAGGAAAACAATCAATAAACTGAAATTTTGAAACCAATAGCAAAATCCAAATACTCTATGGGTGTTCAATCAATATTTTTTGTAAGCAAAAAAAGGAGAAACTACCTTGCAAATGACAGATTGGCCAAAACCAAAAGGCCCATTTCAGATTAATAAAAAACCAAGCCGACCCATCAAAATCCAGAAAAGATTTCCAAAACAAGAAAAAGCAAAGCAACACAACAAGAAGAAGGGAAAAAAAGGGAAAAAGGAAGGAGAAATAGAATAGAATTAATACCTCATAATATTGACACGCAGGTGAGCCCTGAGCTCAATGAAGAGCTCGTGCATCTGACCCAAGTCAGCAGCATTACCATGCGAGTAGAGAAGCGTGAACCTGGCAAAAGGGTGCCTCCAAAACGTGGCAACGATCTTGTTCCCTGCCTTTGTATCAAGCAAATGCACTTCCATGTTCTTGTCAGCTGTAACTCCCGAGAACACAAGCTTACCACCGTCGTCTTTGTGCACATCATAGGTGGGTGGGTCTGGAGGGAAAAATGCAAACTTTGCAGCCACACCCGACGTTACATTGCCCATTAACACAGATCACCAATTGGGATATGTGGTTCAGGCATGAAACAGAGCTCAGGCTAAAATGGGGGGGTTGAGTTTTTTGTTTATATTTTATCTGAGCTTGTTTGTGTTGTTGTTGTTGATTATGAAATTAAAAGCCAAAACCAATAATGGGGTTTTCTTTCTTTTTGGTGTTTAATTTTTTGAGGGTGGGGTGGGGTGGGGGGTTTTGGTTTGTGTGAATATTTTTACTGGGGATGATGGAAAGGCAAAGCAGGTGGCGTCAGATGAAATTAAAGGTGAAAGAGGAGGGGAGGGGGGGGTGGCAGAAAATAGATCCGATCTAAGCGGGTGAGCTGGAAATGATGTTGTTGGAGACGAACAAAGATGAAAGACTACGAGAATCTAAACACAGAATCCTCATCTTATTGTCTTGTGTATTCTCTTCTTCTCTCTCTCTCTCTCTTGTATTATAATTATTAATTAATAATAATATGAATCATGATTATTGTAAGTATATACTTTAATTTAGTTTAGTTTTATTATTTCAAAGGGAATAACTTGAAGGATCGATGTATGTTGTTATTTCAAAGGGAATAACAAGAAACAAGAGGTTGGTTGATGATGATTTGTATGTATGTTATGTACAAGTTACAACTTCTCTCTCTATTTTTATCACTTCCTTTGTTTCGAGAGGAAAACTATATATCAAATGTCATATTTGCCCCTCAACATAAATTGTCGACATCAATGAAAATTGGTTGTATTCAAAAACTGATAAAGACGGTTGAATTCACCACGTTCACAAAATTAAATTAAATAATTATCATTAATTCATGACTTTCAGTTATTCACCCTTCAGCTGCAAAACCAGAAAATTGGTTATGTATTTATGTATTTTATAATTAAAGAAAAACGTTTCTTCTTCGAGAAATAACAAAGGAAGGGGAAGATCACAAGGAAGTGGACGGATGGACGGGCGAGATTCGGTCAAAGACTGTCGAGGATCTTCGAAGAAAGGGAGAAGTGCAGCAGAAATGTCAGAGTCTGACATTCCTCATTTTGCTTTGCTTTGTTGAGCCAATGTTTTACCAAAAAGATGACACTTGGGTTGGTTTGCCTTTCTCTCATTCGGTCAATTCACAACTGTCATCTTTTTGGTAAAACATTTCTATAGTATTATTGATCGGGGATAACAAAATAGTGTATTCCCATTGCAAATTTGCAACTAAATTTTGTGTGTGCAGAATTATATACAAAGGAGCATATGTCACATCTGTTATTTTATTATAAATTTAAAAGAAAATCAGTACACAGTTTGGTTAAGCCCTTTTTTTTTTGGACTAAATTGATTTGCCTAAAAAGGGGAAATCACAAGTGGAAAGTTTGGAAATTTTGGGATTTAGGGTTGTATTCAACTAGGATTGTAGTTGTTATTAGTAACTCTTGAAATTATTCTAATCTAATGATAGGTACAAGGTTGTAAAGTAGTAATTGTGCCTAATACAGTTTGACATATTGATATTAAATTAGTCATGGGAGATTTTCCCATTTTCAATTCACAGAGCAAACTTGCTTGAGGTGATTATGGAGTGGGTCCAATAATAGAGGGTGCTACTTCTGTGTATTTCCAAATAAACAAAAAAAGTAAAAACCTTTAGATCAAACATAGAAATTTCGGAATTTTTTAAAGCATTTAGAGAAAAATTAATGGTTAATAACTTAATTGTTGTGAGTTTGAGATGAGATAAATGTATTTGTTATTTTTGGCTGGGCCCTGCTGCACAATGATAATAGTTTATTTGAAAATAAATGGCCCAGATGGGGCATGTCATCAAGAAATGAGTTGACTGGCCTTTAGCAGTAGTGTAGGGCACCTTGCGCTTTAAGCTTGGGGGACCAAATCAATGAACTGAAAGATGTATTTATGTCTCGCAATAATATGGCCTCCTTTTACAAATTTGATAATTATCATCTCATTGAAGTTAATCCCTATGGTTAGTTGACTATGATTAGGACTGAAGTTGACAAATTATGAGTAATTGAGTGATTTTGGACCAATAACAGTCAATAAGTAAAGTGAATAGTACAGCCAAAGGTTTAGGGTAAGTCTTAATTCTGTGCACTAACCAAGGAAAAGAAATTTGGGTCAAAAAAGCAATAGATTGCTTGGAAAATGTGCACTAACCAAGGGATAAAAGGAGAAATGCAATAATAAGATGTTGATAAGAAAAAACAAACGAAAAAAAATAAAGAAGAAAGAGCATCATTTGTGTTTTGTACCATCACTTGCTTGACATAATTGCAAAATTGAGGAAATTTATGAAATGGTTAATCAGTTTTCAAAGTTAATTAAGTTTGATTAACAGATCAAAGGGGGAAACAAAAGGTTCCTTTGCTAATGGTGGCCATCAAATCAGCAAAAAGAGATTGGTTATCTCAGGCAACCAAAAGGCACGGATGAGATTCTTTACCAACCACATCATACATTTGCCTTACCTCCCTCAATAATCTACTGAAATTATAACACAAAGGGTCCACAAAAGGTAAAATCCATACAGGTCAGTTTTTCCACATTGAGGAACTCTCAGACTGAAAAGGTCACTGGGCGCCAACCAATATCATCCAACATTGAATTTGATCACCTTTGGCAAACCAAATACCAACAGTATGCCAATGCTCCTGTGCTTGTGCTTGCTTTGATGATTTGAAATTGAGACATGAATAAGATTTTATAGAAATGATACAGACTTGTTTTGTTTGGAACCCTAGAGGCATATACATCCAACAGGGTTGAACAACTATTTTCCTTTCACTTAGGATATTGTGGATAGAAAACATACTTCCATACACACAAATATGGATGAAACTAAAATCAAAACCAGAGAAATCTAACGGGCTTTGTTAAATAACATGTGCTCCTCTTCCAATGTGATCCTATCGCCAACAACTGAAACCCAACTTTCAACAATTTTATCTACTGCTCTGTCCACAATCTCCACTATAGTGAAGGCACGGATGGTGCCACAGGACTCTGGTGTTGAAAGTTGGGGTTCTTTATTCACGAAGCTTTTGTTGCTAGTTCCTTGCTCATCATTTAGTCTCTTAACCCTCGGAACAATGGCCCCATTCAGGTATATAGTGTTGTCAGCTCCAACCACTATCATTTTCCGAAGACCATTTCCATCTGCTAGCTGTTTATGCATGTGACCAAACACTACCAATGGACCACAGATTTTTCCAGTCTCTTTTAAGAGGGACAGGGCTTGTGCTAGATCTGTACCAGAAGAAAGAGTGTTCATGTTATTACATCTTAATATAGATGAACAAATCACATGAAGGACGTAACTCGTCTCCTTTCCATAACCAGACTCTTAGATTCGTCGGGTCACCAGTCGCATTCAGCAACCCAAAAGACCCAGTAGGAAGTGACATCAGTTTAACGTGTAACACTAAGTTTGCAAAAATAACAAAAACCCTTTCAGTGATTCACTGAAGAGGTTCGGATCATGCCTTTATGGGGTAGGCAACCTAAACGTAGAGATGCATACCAATGTAGAGCCAATTACTTAATTATTACCTGGGTCACCATGATCTCCACCTCCATACACCCAATCTTTTCCGCATATGTCATCCAAGTTAGAACCAAGACCTGCACAAAGAGTGAACTCAGAAATTTGCATTTGCATGAAGTAACAAAATTTCCCTAAAAAGACAGATTACGATTTATTTCAGCAGACTGATAAACCTGTGGGGCCATTATGTGCAAGAAGTATGACTAAATGGTCCTCTGGAGCACCCAAAGCTGCTTTGCATATTCTCTTAGCACTTCCATCCATGTCTTGGACCCCATACCTAAGAGGTTGTTTCAACACATAATTTAAGCCATCATTAAGGAGAACACAATGTTTTTCTGATGAATTTTCCATCGTAAATGTGACCCATGCATAGTATCATGAAAAATGGTTACAAATTTTTGGATAAGAGGCCAAGCAAATTGATAAAACTCTAGTTTCATGTTTAATCAACAGCTGCTAAAACCATTACACACCTTGCAGACAGAAGCTTTGGCCGAAACAACTGCTTTCCCCCACAAGAAAATGGTCGCCCACCAACAACACTCAGTTTTACCACAGGAAAGTCCAAACGCTGATAACCTACATGCTCCTCGCCGAGACTGAGCATTATAAGTATTATCACTCAACAACACAATTAACTTACAGCTGCAACAATGTAAGAATAACATGTAGCCTTCCAAATGTAAATAATTCGGTCCCCCAATGTTAAATCATTTAGGACTGTTGGAACTGTTTGACCTGATTTTGTTCATTAATGTCCATTTCAGCCTGGTTTAGTAGCGATATCATCTCATGTCAAACTAAAATCTCTCCCCTCACCAAATTTGAGCTTCTTTTGGTTCCCTGGAAGCAGTTGGAAATTAATTTTGAAAGCCAATCAATATGACACAATGTTCACCAATCTATGAAAAGGACTGGAATACTCAAGTTGGCGTTAGTGTTTGCAAAAGAATCCTCAAATTCTGGGGAATTTGGTTTTTAAAAGGAAAATCATAGAGAGCATGATTGAAAAACTTGTGTCAGATACATTCTTCACTCTAACATTTTCAATGCATTGCAAAACAAGGAAAAACAATGAAAACAATAAAATATTTCATTGGCAACCATGACATCTGTATGCAACTGTGAATGCATTGAATTGAACAGGAAAAATACTATCTTTTAATGTGAATGACAAGTAATAACTGATAAACAAAGATGTAACACAAATGGTAATTTCAGAATGTTTGACAATCATGAAGATAAGACAAGCTCACCATTCTAGCTGAAGTTGAACGGCATCTTTTTTCCTGATATTCAAAATTAAAATATCAAATTAACCAGATTATCATAAACTCGGAATTAGAATTACATCAACATACTTGATGCAAGGGCACACAGAATAGGGGCGGGGCGCGGGGAGGGGGAGGGGAAGGGATAGATTGATCAGTTGAGGTACACGCTAAAGTCACCATATTAATAGTTACATGTTTGACTATACTAGGCTGTGTGACTACATGAATTAAGAATTAAAGACTATTCAAACATATGGAAACACTATCCAGAACTTACTTTCCAGAAAACTGTTTTGTATGCCAGGCATCATGGTTTCCCAGAATAACTGCTTTAGCAAATCCGAGCTCTGCAACGCTCTGAACGAGTTCAACGTTCTCTTCACCAAAATCACCTGAAAAAAGACAGACTAATTATAGATTTACATAAAACAAAAAACAGACTATGCTAGTGCAGAAACAAGAAATCTATTTAGATCACACATGGCTAAGTGTCTAAATTTGATTTAGCTTTTTTCTGATAACTTATTTATCTTAACCTTTACAACACTTAGGGGCATGTCATGAATTTATCAAAAATGCAAATGAAAAATGTGGTGTGTGCTGGTGCAATGTCAACCATGAACAGAGATCTCTTTCGTATATGCTAAAGTAGCTTAGTCACCAATGGGGAAGCACAAGAAAGTGAAGGAGCTGAAAATCGAAAGTGAGAAGCACCAAAAAACATTAGGTAGATGAACAGTAAAGGAGAATGGAACCTGCCTGTAAAAAGAACCAAATCGGGCTGCAGTTCAATAAAGTTATAAACTCATATTAGATTTCTTTCTAGGAAATACAACTTTTTGATAAAAACGGAAAAAAAATGTATAACTAGAATAAGAAACATAAAATCAATAACAAAAAAGAACTTATATTTCAAGCATTCAAACAAGTGCTGCTCGCGATTGCAGACGGGCGTGTATAATAGTGCCCCAAACTACAAATTTTCAATACCTACAAGTCCTGTCCAATACTGGTTCAAAGTTTCTGCGAGTAAAAAGACCGAGAAACCTCGAATTTCAGCTCAAACTCGAGCTTGGCCAAATACATCTTAAAAAGCTTTGCTAGACATAACTCCAGCACAGCCTTAGCCAAGCCAAGGAAAATCAAAATCAAACTCTTTCTAAAGTTAACCAAGAAATTTACTATATATATTTATCTCCCAAATAACTAAAGATTATATCTTTTACAGTAGAAGAAAATACTCAATAGAGGGAAATGCACACCTGCAGCAGTTCAAGTGCCTTCGTATCTTCTTCTAGATTCCACTGATCATGCTTCAGAAGCCAAAATAATGATCAAAAGGGGAAATTTGAGAAGCGAACAAAACGAATTTGTCAATAAAAAGAATCAGCCGGCCAGGGCACGGTTTCAAAAATCCACACATACAGAAAGAAAGAGAGAGCCTTACGACGTCGCCGACAATTGCTATTCGAGCTGAGCTACGAGCTGAGGCGGTGGCCATGGAGGCGCGTGTGACGATGTTCTTGGACAAAGGGTTGGGAGGCGAACACAGGGTGGGAGGGTGTACCAACGCGCTTAGCATTACCTCTCTAGAGTCTAGTCTCGCTATCTCTCCCGCGCGCTCTGGTGGTTGGTCAAGACTGCAAAGGTCAACCTAATTGTTGTATCCGTGAGATCTGGACATTCACGTGGCAACGGCAACGTCTTTTGCAACCATTGGATTTATTTGTGGGTCCAACCAGTTAGGACCATATACTGCACGTGCACGTTATCATGTACTTCACGTTTTTTGGAGTGGACTTTCACATGTTTAAAGAAAAACAAAAGAACAATATCAATTACTTAATTTTAATATTTTCTTTTATACAAGTAATATTGAGGAAGGGGCTCTAGGACCTTGGATGGAAAACGGGTACACGTACATCCTAATCACTTCAACTATAAACCTTTGCAAGAACAAGCAAATGTGTACGTTATAGCACATTCCCCACCACCGAATTATAATTTGAGCGATATACCAAGTTTGTAATGTCATAGGTGTTACGATAGCGTACAAAAGTTTTTTGTTTTTGACTAGTCATAAATCACCATGTGTTCAAACAAATTGATCGCGGTCGCGCATCATCTCTCTTAAAATCACTTGCTTTGTTCTTCTGATTTCTTGTGATGTCTCTCATTTATTCTCTTCCCCAATTTATGCACTCTACCATTAGAATTATGAATCCCTGTAGCTATCTCTTGTTCAAATAAGTATCTTATTCTTATTCATTAAAGTTTCCTTACCCAACTCACGCGTAGGACCACCAGGGACAGTGGACTACAACATTTGGGTTTTGGACCTCCCTAACCAGAAGGGATGCCAGTTGCTCATCTAAAGTCCAATCTTTCAAGTAGGCCATTATAATTAATAGGGGTTATAAATAGCAACTTAAGAGACGTCAACTATATCTTATAAGATCCCTCTAACTCTTACTTTTGGATGAATAAAGATGTTCACATTGTGGATAAGAATCAGTTTCTGCAAGTTTCTTACCAATGTATTTGATGTTTATACACTACATACGTCATTACCAATCGGCATGAATTAGTCAAGACTCAAGAACATGATATGTTTGGTATGGTCCGCTCTATCTATGCCACTAGACACTGCAGAAAAGTCTCTTAATGCAGCTTTCTTTCTTCAACGTCCAAAGTCCAAAGTCCAATATATAATTTTACACTCAACTTTGCATCATCTTGTGTTGTGTGTGTATATATACACATAAAAGATCGTCATAACAATCAGCAAGCAAGAACTATTTCCTCTTTCATCCATTTGCTGCAATGTCTTCCAAGTTAACACTTCCATTGATCCTTCTTTCGGGTCTCGTTTTCCTTGCCCAACTCAGCTTCTCAACCGGCCAAACTGTGGTTAAAGGCGCTTACTGGTTTCCTGACAGTGGCTTCCCAGCCTCCAGCATAAATTCCAGCCTTTTCACTCATCTATTTTGCGCATTTGCTGATCTTAATTCCGACACTTACCAAGTCACCGTTTCTTCCTCAAACTCAGCCCCCTTCTCAAGCTTCACACAAACAGTCCAAAAAAACAACCCCGCAGTGAAAACCCTCTTATCCATTGGCGGAGGAAATGCTAATCCAGCAACCTTTGCCGCAATGGCCAGCCAAGCCAGCCGGCGCAAATCATTCATTAACTCCTCCATCACGTTAGCAAGGTCTTACAACTTCCACGGCCTTGACCTCGACTGGGAATATCCATCCTCCACCACTGAGATGACCAACTTGGGCAGCCTTCTCACCGAGTGGCGAGCTGCTGTGGCCAATGAGTCCAAGACCTCTGGCAAGACTGCTTTGCTTTTAGCCGCTGCTGTCTTTCGCTCTGCAGATTACTACACCATAAATTACCCCTTCCAGGCCATATCAAACAGTTTAGACTGGATTAATGTCATGGCTTATGACTTCTACGGCCCTGGTTGGTCCCCAAATAACACCGGACCACCTGCTGCATTGTCGAACAGTCAGATTAGCGGGAATGCTGGTATCACATCCTGGATTCAAGCAGGTTTGGCTGCCAAAAAGATAGTGCTAGGCCTTCCCTTTTATGGCTACGCATGGCGTTTATTGAACGCGAATAACCACGGCCTTTATGCTCCTGCTAATGGATCGGCTATAGGGCAATACGGGGATCAAGGCTACAACCAAATAAGAAATTTCATAAGCCAGAATGGGGCACAAACAGTGTACAATGCCACGGTTGTTACAAACTATTGCTACTCAGGAACAACATGGATTGGTTATGATGATACGCAGAGCATCTCTGCTAAGGTTTCATATGCCAAGGTAACAAAAGGGCTTCTTGGTTACTTTGCGTGGCATGTCGGTGCTGACAACAGTAATTGGACTCTTTCTCAAACAGGTTAGTAACAACACCAGTAATTTGCATAATATATATGAATTTAATTCTTTTTAATTCAATAATACAATATTTGGTTGTGTAGTTTTTGGCTGAACAAGACGATAACTATTTGTTTAGTAGCACTAATTACTGTTGATTGATTTAACTATATGATTTGTTTGTTTTTTTCCCTTCTTGCAGCTTCAAGCACATGGGGATGAGCACAAAGATTACAGTTACTGCTGATACGATACATCTACGTTAATTACCTAAAATAAGCCCACGTTCTGTATCCAGATAGAGCTGTTACTTGCAATAAGACTAAGCGACCAGATAAACAATAAGATTTCCAATTTCTGTTTATTCTTCCATTAATGTCATGTAGACTTCCATTCCAACTTTAAAAATGCATGCTAGCTGCTAGCCTAGCCGTGTTTTCACCGGAAATTCAAAATCAAATATTAAATTAAACAAACTATCTTGGGCTCAGAATCAGAATTATATCAACCTAGTTGATGCAAGTGCAAAACCAAAACTCATTCAAGTAATTGTTGATCCATCTCAAATCATTTTTTCATCACATGAGGATATTTTTCAGCCACTTTCTGCTATTTTCCACTACTCATTATCACAAAAATGGAAAAGAAGAAAGAAAATCAAATACAATTGGGATTACAACTTTATCATTAATGTGTTTATTGATGGAGAACAATAGGTAACTGGCCTGATTTTGGCTGAATACCAAATGAATGAAATGTCTTCTTTCTGCTTATTGGTCTTATTGTGGAGAATGCAAATCACATCATCTTCTGGTAGGAAAAGTAGTGTCCCTATGCTCCCCATGAGCATGAAGCTGCAAACAAATTTAACACTCACATTAGGCATCATCAGTACAATTAATTAATGATGAAAAACATGATTGGGAAGCTTTTAAATGCTTAGTTGGATACATACTGCATCTGAAAGAGTCCAATTGACATGGATGCCAAAATTCCATGCAAAGTAGCCCAGTAGTCCTTTTCCCTTAGCATACAAAACTTTGGTAGTGATGCTCTGCCTATCATCATAACCAATCCAAGTCTTCCCAGTATAGGAATAGTCCATAACAAGTGTAGAATTAAACACAGGTGGTGCACCATTCTCAGCTAAATATGCCTTGATTAGGTTGTAACCCGCTGATCCATCCAGCGGTACTGCCATTCCACTGGCTGGTGCAAAAATGCCATGCTGATTTGGATCTGTTTGGTTCCATGCATAGCCATAAAATGGAAGACCAAATGCAATATTTTTTAGGGGCACACCTGCCTGAAGCCAAGCAGTGATCCCAGAATCTCGGGTGGCTATTACTATTTTTTAGAATCATTAATAAAACCGAGTATAGCCGAGCGGCTATACTGTTTTTAAAAAACACCGAGTATAGCCTAGCGGCTGTCCTATTTATATATTAAAAAAGAGAGGACCCGCATAGCGTATAGGTGCCGCGATTCAAAACAGGTATAGATGCCGGTTATACTTTTTTTGTTAATTTAAAAAAAGAGGGCCCGCCAGCGTTAAGGAGCCCAGGTGTAAATCAGAAAAAAATGAGTATAGCCGCGCGGCTAGACTATTTAAAAAAAAGGCCCGCCCGGCTTTGAGGAGCCCACGTGCCAAAATAAGTATAGCCGAGCGGCTATACTATTTATTAAAAACCAAAAAAAAAGCCCGGCTAGAGGATAGGTGGCCACGTGTCAAGAATAGTATAGCCGGTCGGCTATACTATTTTTGTTTAGAAACATTAATAAAACCGAGTATAGCCGATTAGAAACATAAAAACCGAGTATAGCCGCCCGGCTATACTATTTATAATGGGCCAGCGGGTCTGGGCGCCTGGGCGGGTCAGGTTTTTTTTCCAGACTTCAAATAAAACCTCACGCTGCCTCTCTCTCCTCTGAGCCGTCGCCTCCTTCGCTCTCTCTCTCTCTCTCTCTCTCTCTCTCTCTCTCTCTCTCACGACAGACCACCACCACCAGGCCTCCAACCACGGCAACCACCACCAGGCCGCGACCTTGGACCCGCTCGGACCCCGCGACCTGCGGAGGGATATGGAGAGGATGTTGAGTTTCAGTCCGATAACGAGAGAGTCTTGGAGGGATATGGAGAGGAGGATTTTCAGGGGTAGCATCAGCTAATTGGTCTTTGCAGTGGAGAGGAGGAGAGTGTAAAATCACATGATCTTCTGGCAGGAAAAGTTGTCCGTCCCTAAGCTTCCCAAGCGTATGAAGCTGCAAACAAATTTAACATTCACATGAGGAGTTAGCACAAACATGAAAGAGGGTTGGTGTCATATAAATATATACCTGCCTGCTTGTGAAAGAGTCCAATTGAAATCGAGGCCAACGTTCCATGCAAAGTAGCCAACAAGTCCCCCTTAGCATATGAGACTTTGGTACTGATACT
This sequence comes from Prunus kanzakura, assembly GCA_020521455.1. Classification (NCBI taxonomy): domain Eukaryota; kingdom Viridiplantae; phylum Streptophyta; class Magnoliopsida; order Rosales; family Rosaceae; genus Prunus; species Prunus kanzakura. Next base: position 14,816 of record BPUM01000651.1, read on the forward strand.
CTGCGTATCATCATAACCAATCCAAGTCTTCCCAGAATAGGTATAGTCCATAACAAGTGTGGAATCGAACACAGTGGTGTCACAGCTGTACAAGCCCTGATCTGGATGTAACCCAGCGCGCCATCTGGCGGTACTGCCATTCCATTGGCTGGTGCAAATATACCATGCTGATTACCCATAAAATGGGAGGCCGAATGCAATCTTTGATGCAGGCCCACCTGCCTGAAGCCAAGCACCGAGCCCAGAATCTGCATTTATGGGACTGATTGGGTTGTATAGTGAAGCAGGGGGGCCCTGTTACATTGGCGGGGAACTCTCTGCATCCCCCTCATGGATGATCGCTCCGATCGAAAGTGTGTCCCTGGTGAGGTCAAACTGCAAAATGCCGGACAGGTACTTACTTATATACGTACCAACTATAACAAATAATTACTTGTGTTGTGTATGAAAAAAAAAATATATGATCCTGTTAAGATTTCTTACATGGAGATTGAAATTGACAGAATTATATTTGAATTAGTTACAAGTGTGATTTATTTGATTCCCTTTGCCAATAATGAACAAAGAAAAAGCAACAGTGGTGGTGGTTCTGCATATTTAATTTATTTTCCTTTGACCCCCTAACTTGAATACATGCTAATTATTTATATGGATTACCATCAAAGTGTATGGCACTCCTTTGAAGGACATAATAATAAAAGCAATAATGGCATGATTTGATGCATCACACATGCGCTAATTTACTGATAAGCCCAAAGCTCAACTGAACAATCTTATTACATTAAAATAAATAGAATAAATCTGAATATGTACAACCCGACCTTAGCTCAGTTGGTAGAGCGGAGGACTGTAGTTGGAAAATCCATCAGATATCCTTAGGTCGCTGGTTCGAATCCGGCAGGTCGGAAATCTTATTAATTTTTTGCATTTATTATTTATTCAACCTCCTCCAAAACGCACTAGCCGGTAAATAAAACACACACCCAAAATTGATGAGGGCAACAAACAAGAACCTTCCCTTCCAAACACCAACTTGCTTGAAGAAATTAGAAATGTTTATGAGGTCAAAAGCTCAGACAATTCAAATGCATGCTACGCAGACTTGCAAACACCAACTTGCTTATGAGTTTATGAGTTTCTGAGTTTGACCCTTGACCTGGGACGAAGCATCCAGTGCAGTGCAATGCAGTTCACATAATAAAAGACTGGTCCATAGATTGGTTTTGGTTCCAAAACTAAACTTGGTGCGACCCACATCCTCCACCATGTGGGAGGACTTTTCGTCTCATTCAATCATATTGGACATTAGGTTGCATTTTTCAAACTCTTTGGCAAACAAGATTTCCAAAAGAAAAGTAGTGACGTTCATTTTCAAACAACTCAACTCAACTGAAGCATGCAATGAATACTGATTTGCAAGTAAAACTGAATTAGATCCCGTTGGTCAGAATCATATCTTCTTGTCGTAATAGTTTGTGGATAATTATAAGGAACTCATGGACAGAATCAAGCTGTTGTTTGATCAAAATTTCCCATTAATTAGATTTTTGTTTACATTATTATCTTTAATTTGTTAATTAATAGCATGGAAATATCTAATTTGGCCATATTAATAATATCAGGGTTAGAAAAATAAATATAATTATACGCGTTGGCAGGCCGATTCTAGAGTAGTTTAATGTCAATGAGATTGACAAGAGAGAGAGGAAAGGAAAACTATATTAAAGAAGGTGATAGACTTGGAAAGCTTGAAATGCTTGACCCAAAACTTGGACTCTCTCTTCTCAGCGGTAATCTTGCTTGTCTTTTCTTTCTAAATTCTGAGGTTTTACTTTTATGAGATAATTAACGAAAATTAAGAAAGTTCAATGTGGGGGGAGACTAATTAATAGCCTTTATTCTACAGCACCCGATTTTCTGTTTGAATTTTCTGTGCCATGATATATTGACTTCTTTTCTCCACATCCCATCTCAATTATATTTCATCCAAGGACTTCAAAAATAACGCCTCCTATGTAAAATAAATGAAAAGTAATACAATTAAGCTTCTTTCTCTTTTCAACATGGGTTGCAACTTGCATCCTCAGTAGAACCGCCTATGACAAAAGATAATTTACTTCCTATGGGAAGATAATATATTTAAATAAAAGAAAAAGAAAATAATATATGAGATGAGATGAGATGAGGTTTGTATATCTCTTCCTGTGTTTTAATTGGATGATTAAGTTGAATTTTTTTTTTTTTGGGGGGAAGGAAGGGGAAGAATAGAGGTGTGAAGAGATATAGTTTGAGAAAAGGAAGGGAGACAAGTGGAAGAGAGAGAGTAATGTCAAGACTTTATTTGTAACATATGGGAAGGTCTGAATATGAAATGGGAAAGAAGAATATGGTAATAATCTAAAGGTCGTGAGAAGATGTTTGACCGTTCTCTTCTCTCTCTCTCTCTCTCTCTCTCTCATATATTATATAATATATATCAATATTTTGTTTCTTATTTTTTTTCAACCTCAATTATTACTAATTATTAATTGATTTTCTTAAGCAAAGACTGTTGGTTTTTAAAAAAAATATATAAATCCCAGTCCAAGGAGATAGGTATAAGTAACACGTCATTAACCAACACAGTTGCAAAATCATCTCTAGTTGAACGTCAAATATCTAGGAAGGTGGGAGGCAATACACCAAAACAATTTATAATTTCTCAAATTCTATCAACTTGCATCCTCATTCGAAACCAATTACTTGCTCCGGAAAGCTGAAAATTGAGAAAATAAAGTAATAAGTGAGGAGCATTTCTTTCTAAGTTCAGCCATCAGCCATCATCCATCAATTCTCAAGCATCAGCTTCCTATCCATACTCCATGGTATTCAAAATTTCAAGTGTACTACTAGTCCTCCTTTTCTTCCATATTCTTGTTGCTTTTAGACTGCAAGCCTCAGAGGCACAATCTTGGAACAAAGCGGCATACTGGTATTCTGACAGTGTGATTCCCCATGCTGACATAAACTCTACGCTTTTTACTCACCTTATTTACGCATTTGCCGGTCTTAATTCATCATCCTATGAGCTCAACCTCTCCTCTAACTCTGAGGAGCAGCACTACTCCACCTTCTCATCCACGGTCAAGCAAAAGAACCCATCAGTCACCACCCTCATCTCCATTGGGGGTGGAAAAGCAGACTACTCAGTCTATTCAAAACTTGTCAGTAATCCTTCTCACAGAAAGACCTTCATTGATTCTTCAATAAAGATTGCAAGGCAATATGACTTCCAAGGCCTAGACCTTTCCTGGAATTCTGATCAAACTACAAGCTCGGACATGACCCACATGGGAGATTTGTTTGATGAGTGGCGAGCTGCTGTCAACTTGGAGGCTGCAAACTCTAGCCAGGCGCAGCTGATTTTGACAGCAGCCGTTAAATCCAAACCAGATTTGGAGTTCTCTTCTTTTCCGGTTGAATCCATTAGGAACAACTTGAATTGGGTACATGTAATGGCCTATGACTATTATGGGCCTGAGAGGACTAAATTCACCGGCCGCTCATGCAGCTCTGTATGATCCATCAAGTAATGTTAGCACAGATTATGGTATCAAGGAATGGATTCGTAAGGGATTATCTGCTTCCAAATTGGTTTTTGTCCTTGCCTTTCTATGGCTATGCTTGGAAACTTGAGAATCCTAGGGACAATGGTATTGGTGCACCAGCAACAGGTCCAGCCAGTATTACAAAGGAGAATGGAGCCATGACCTACAAGGATATCATGGGTTACATTCAGGAAATGAGGCTAACATAATCTACAATACTACGTATGTAGTTAAGTACTACACAAATGGATCATCTTGGATTGGTTTTGATGATGCTGAAGTTGTCAAAAAAAAAGTTTCTTATGCTAAGGAGCAGAGTTTGCGTGGATACGTTGTCTGGCAGGTTTCCCAGGATGACAACTCGGAGCTTTCTCTTGCAGCTGCAGGTAGGAATTGAAGCTCAATAATTATGCATAGTACTCTACTTGATGAACTCATTTTATCTGCATATTCCACCATGACAAGTTAATTTCATTACTCCCATCCCATCTAAAGAAATCAGATTGGTTATTGTTGATTGGTCACTTTACAAAAGAGAAAGTCTGCTAATGCAATACTTTAGTGTCTATTGAGTTTGTTGTAAATCAAAGTCAGAAAATTAAAGTATGAGCTGATATTGAAAACAGAAAATATGATTCGCTGTCAAAATTGCATTGCCCTCTCAGCCATTTAGCAGTCAAGACAGGAGAACAAAATAATTGGTTTCTGTTGAAAATGAAATGAAGATGACCACTATATTTCTTTACTGCAAACTAATGAACAAGACACCCATATAAGTCACCGTCCAATAAAAGACTTGGAGTTTTACGTTGGAAAAATTCAACCATCGCCTTATTTATATTTCCCTGTAATGAAGGTTAGCTCACAACTTATTTATATCCTTATTGTTGCTGCCATAGAAAGTCCCATACTACAGTCAGCTGACAACTTCCAAGATCTTTAATGCATTCTTCCCTAACTGTTACATTGAATTATATATATGCTGATCACAGCTACAGCTCAAGAGCGTCCCAAGCAGTGGACAAAAAAGCGGCGAACTTCTTATAATCATGTTGACTACAACAGCTTCAGTTATTCTCATATTAGGCCTCCGTCATGTGTTACTTCCGCATGAGAATCCTCAAGTCAAAAGGTATATAGCTTTATTCTTATTTTTTGTTCGGCCTGAAAGTATTGAAGCATTAAATATTTCACCTCTTTGAATATGTATTTTGGGTTTATGTATTATCTATAACTCTTTTTTTGAACGAACGTACTATCTATAATAAACTATGGAGGAAGAATGGGATCTTAAAGCTCTTCTAGGCCAATTCTTTGGCAAACGGCAGCTAAAGAATCAGAATCCAGGGCAAATTATAAAGCAGACACCGCTGGAATTTTTAATAGCAATGTACCTAATCTGCAAGTCTTTGGCATTGCTGTCATTGAGTGCGGCAACAGAAGGATTTTTCAATTGAAAATAAGCTTGGAGAGGGTGGTTATGGTCCAGTTTATAAGGTAAACTTTTATAATGGGGAATATCATGGCACCAGCTTGTCCCCATTAAACATGCTAACCATGAGTGTCTATGTAACTTGCTAGGGTGTATTGCCAAATGGACAAGAAATAGCTGTGAAAAAACTTTCAAAAGCTTCAACTCAAGGATTCGAGGAATTCAAGAATGAGGTCATGCTTACAGCAAAACTACAACACGTTAATCTTGTCAGGGTTTTGGGTTTTCTGCATCGAACACCATGAACAAATGCTGATTTATGAGTACATGCCAAAGAAAAAGCTTGGACCTCTACCTCTTTGGTAAGTCAATATGAGATTTCACTGCTTTCGTGCAAAAGATGACAATCCACTAGTTCCTGGTGGTTTCACTTCCTTGTGCCACACAGCTTTAAGCTGAACATAGTGTAAGCTTGTAAGGGATGGCCTATGGTGTCTCTACTATTCCATGCATTTTTTTAGTATATTTCAATGCAGAACTGATTGGACAGCATCTGTTTCAATGTAGATCCTATCAGAAGGTATCAACTAGATTGGAGAAAGCGTGTTAGCATTATTGAAGGGGTTACTCAGGGACTTCTTTAATCTCCAAGAATACTCAAGATTGACAATAATCCATCGAGATCTGAAAGCTAGCAAATTTTACTTGACGAGGAGATGAGGCCTAAGATCTCAGATTTTGGTATGGCCAGAATTTTCACAAAAGATGAACAAGAGGCAAACACAAGCCGGATCGTTGGAACATAGTAACTCTATTTCCTAATAAAGCTACTTTTTTAATTGAGCTTTCTATTATTGGATACTCTGGTAAGTAATCTTCTAAATCATTCTGTGCAGTGGCTATGTACCTCCTGAATATGTTAAAACGGTCTATACTCCACGAAATCATGTTTTATAGCTTTGGAGTTCTCCTTGTACAGATCATAAGTGGCAAGAAGAATGCCGCTTCCTATGGTCCAAATGAAGACTTAAACCTTCTAGAATATGTAAGTTACTTCAATAAGCACAGTTACATCAGAATTAATATTTGCTTCAGCTTTGCTAAGAATTAAATCTTCACGTTTCAATTACATGGTGTGGGAACATTCAATAATTTCAGGCATATGAACTTTGGAAAGAAGGCAAAGAGATGGAGTTTATGGATCCTTCACTTGATGATACACATTCATTATGTAAATTGATGAGATGCTTGCAGATTGCTCTCTCTATGTGTTCAAGAAAATGCAAATGATAGGCCTTCCATGTTGGAAATTTCTTCGATGCTACAGAGTGAAAGTGCTGTAATGGAAACCCGAAAATGCCCAGCTTTTTTCAAAAAGAAATGAAGACAAAGAAACTAATCCTGCACCGCGGCTAGAAGTGTGTTCCATTGATGATTCAACAATCTCAGAGGTTGTAGCCCGATGAGTCGTGGTATATGCTCAGTGCTTTGTAAAAACAAAGTTCAATCAGATTTTCAATTCTTTTTCCTTTTACTCTTAGGCATAACAGCTCTGCCACTAGTCAAAACTATTCTTAGAATTTATTAGTCATGTATTTCCTAGTAAGTTCATTAGGTGTATATTACATTGCAGTCTACTTACTACAAAGTTGGTAAGGGGAAGAGGTCCCTCAGGGGTCACACTACAATGTTTGCAGAATTTGGAATATATAGGTTTCTTTAGTTTAGGCAGGAAGTGAACCAATTATGAGTTTGGGGTGTTTCTGTTCTGTTCATCTATGAGTCTATCAATGGAAGTTTATTTATGACCTGCGAGTTTTACTGATGTTTCTTTATCTACAATGTAATTGTTTACTGTAAATGTAACTGATTATGAAGAATAAGATACCCATGAAACCGTCACAATCCAATACAAACTTGGTTTTGTGTGGAAAATTCATTTATATTTCACCTGCAGTAGAAGTTGCAGCTCAATGTCAATACTAGAAAACAATGAGCTCACTCACACAACTTTATTAATTATTAACAAAGAAACACACACAGGCAAACATCTTACTACAAACTTTACAAAGCGAGAGCTACAGGCTAGCAGTACAATGAGTTTGACAACTTCCAACATCTCTATGGCAATCTCTATGCATATTATATTCTCACAGCTTACTGAGCTTACACGTTTCACCTCTTAAAAAGAAATTTTGATTTTTCTATATCTGTACTATATGAATGCATGATGGAAGAATTGCATCTATTAAAGATACAAATCGCCTCCAATTAGGCCTAAATACAAATGGCACTACATCTCATCTTCTTATTGATAGGAAAAGTAGCTAGGAGTAGTGTCCCCTAATATGCTCCCCATGCGCATGAAGCTGCAAACAAATTTGACATTCACATTAGGCATCAGTAAAGTACAATTAATTAACGATCAACTATATATACAAATACAAGAACATGAAAGAGTGTTGTTGTCAATGTCAATATACCTGCTTGTGAAAGAGTCAAGTCATATCGATGCCAACATTCCATGCAAAGTAGCCAACTAGTCCCTTTACCTTAGCATATGAAATTTTGGAAGTGATACTCTGCGTATCATCATAACCAATCCAGTCTTCCCAGTATAGGAATAATCCATAACAAGGTGGAATTAAACACAGTTGATGCACCATTCTCAGCTATATTATCCTTGATCAGG
>BPUM01000652.1:0-20252 GCA_020521455.1 Prunus kanzakura
TTATCAAATTTATAGCTATTTATATATAGTAATGTACTCCAATGTGTTGTGTATGATTAGTAATAGTAGTAGTAGACTCTTGAATTGCCACATGAGCTTCTAATAATTTTATAAGGCCGCATACAGCATTTGGGGTATTTACTTCATGTTGCCTCCTTTTGGCAGGTGTCTGTAGGAAAAGGGTACGCATGAAAATTTCGCTTGATTTTCAAAGACAAGAAGATAATTTCGCTTGGTTTTCGAAGACAAGAAGATAAGCGTACATTGCTGCTTGATTTTTCATAAAAATGACTTATGCCAATCATCATTTACATTTAAATTTGTGTATTCTTGGTCTGTTGAATACATTGTTATTCTTGGGGGGTTGCACCTGTTTGTTCAGTATTGTTCAACTTTCCTTACAATGTTGGTAAAATTGTTCAAAGGTTTATGGTACTTTTTCGTTGAGTTGATAACCATGCCAGACAAGAGGAAAACGGAAGCCATGTTACGTAGATGCTACTTACAAAGAGAAGTGCCAGAGTGGAGGTAAGACTCTGTTAGCTTTCTTATTTCATCCATCATGTGACTGGATTAAGTAACATGAAGTAGTTGATGGGATTGAATTCAGCAAAAGAATAGTAAGTTTTCAAAAGTTCATAATTATTTCAGTCAGGTATAATATGGTATTGATGATTATGCATATATATATTAGATACACTTTTAGAAATAATAATAATAAATTTGCGTAGGCAGAATGATGTCGGAAATACCAATTTTCGTCAAAAAAGTGTGTTTTCGAGGGCAACTGGCCGTCGGAAGGTGTCGGAAAAGCGTTCATAGGAAAAGGTGAATTATGATTAAATTGCTAGTAACCATCACATAATATAAGAAAAAAGACAAAATGAAATTAAGCAAAGAAGAAGAAAACACTTAGCAATTTGAAATTAAGGTAGCGGTATAGAACACCAATCATCACCAATAGAGATTATTTTATTGTTCTCACCATTTCACTCAAGTATTGCTCTATGTCATTTAACATAACTCTCAATACCAAGTAGCACCAAACAAACAGCTCATAGCCAGCAGCTAGCTATGAAAAAACCATGCAACCATGCAACCAGAACCAGCAGCTAGCTATGAAAAAACCAAGCACAAAAGCTTGGAGGGTTGCAGCAATTCATGATGTTTCGGTTGTAGCGGATCCAACCGCGGTTGCCATCACATGGCAAATTGTCGTTGGAGCCATAGATATATTTTCACTCTTAAATTATATAACTACTGTAAATTATTTCTGAATTATTGAATTTTGAATTTCTTTTTGGTTCTTTTTTGGGTTTTAGTGCATGGGCAGCTGGAGTTACACCTTTTGTGGTGGCTGGGATTGAATTCAGCAAAAGAATAGTAAGTTTTCCAGAGTTCATAATTATTTTAGTCAGGTATAATATGGTATTGATGATTATGCATATATATATATTAGATACACTTAAAATAATAATAATAATAAATTTGCAAAGGCAGAAAGATGTCGGAAATACCAATTTTCGTAAAAAAAGCGTTTTTTCGAGGGCAACTGGCGGTCGGAAGGTGTCGGAAAAGCGATCATAGGAAAAGGTGAATTTCCGACCAAACAAGTATTGCTCTATGTCATTTAACATAACTCTCAATACCAAGTAGCACCAAACAAACAGCTCATAGCCCAATACAAATCTTGCAATTAAAATTTATGTAATGACTCCAACAGTAATACAAATCTTTGGATTGTGCTCCAACAATACTAAGAATTATTCCAACAAGTAAATAAATGAATCATATTACTCTATAGCAACTTGCATTTAGAAGTTAACATTATGGAGAAGTTGGATGAATGAACCTTAACCTGTCAATTGCTCTGTGTGAATAATAACTTTATGGTATTTTTCACAATGTTCTTGAAACTGACATAGATGAGAATAAGAAATAGAGAAGCTTTATTGGAGAAAGATAAGATTATAGAAGAAACAAAAGAGGATATAAATATATATTAATTGACTATCTGAAGAATCCATACATGTCACATTGATTGATAAATGTTCTTACCTTAGACCAAACATAGAAGTGCAGAGAATATTCATACTATTCAACATATTCTGCGATCATACTATTCAATATCAATGTAGCACCCGCGATCAGCAGCCATGTCAACATATTCTGCTTGAATTCACATACAGAACTAATACTAATACAATTTAGCTGTTGTGAGTAGCAATTAGATTGAACAAAAAAAAACCAGTAAAGAGCACCACATCACTGTAATCCACTGCCTAAAGTTAAATACAAGTAAACAGAGTGACAAATAGAGGCATACCCTTTGCATTTCAGACACAAAATATTCGGAGAGAGAGAGAATTTCTTTGGTTTGCCATTATACAAGTCATCCAAAGAAACCTTTAAGATATGCACCACATCTTCACCTTACTTCTGCCTTCTTATATGTGAAGGATAGTCTGCAAAATCAGTACATCCACAAGACAACAATGACAGAAAAATTAGTGTGGGCTTAACTTCGACTAAAGTCACACAAAATAAAGAGGAAAAACGAAACCCAGACCCAAAAATTTGCAACTGCATCCTCACCCTTCCCTCACTTCTCCCACTTTTTTTGACAAAAAAAAAGAAGAACGACAATCATTAATCAAAGTACAGGATTACACTCCTCAAAAAAGAGATTCTGAATCAAAGCAGGGGTCTCCCCAAACCAGAAACGGGTAAGATTAGTGCTCAAAGAAAAATGAGTCAGCATATTGGCTATTCTATTACAAAATGAGCCCTCACTTCTCACACTATAACCCAGCCATAGTGAAACGAAAAATCCAACCCACAAAGCATATTATAAAACAAATCCCAGAAACCAATCAATTGAATACCAAAAGTCATATCTTAACGCATAATAATATCCACACAACAACTCGAACTTTATAAATCAAAGAGAGAATTGATAGACTTATCTGAGTTCGAGGTATTGTAAAACATCGTTAGAAAATAAAAACACCTAAAAATCCACATGAAGTTTTCCAAAAGCCCTTAAAGCCATAAACATTTAAACAGCTACAAAAGCTAAAAGTAATAAAAAGGGATGGAGATACGGACCTCAAGAAACTCAAGAAGTGAAGAAGATAGAGGGGTGATTTCTTCGGCCGCCGACTTGAGTCTGAAGAGCGAGATAACAAAACCTCATAGGCAGCTATGATTATAGGAAGTCTTGCTCGATTTTGGGCAAAATAGAAGTAGACTGGGCATTTTGACCAAAATAGAGACAGAGGAGATGAAGGTGTTGGGCTGGATGATGGGGATTTGGAGTCGGTGTTGGTAGGGGGCGATGGAGTTCAAGCAGAGGCAAAAGAGTAGACTGAGACTCAGTCAGGGGAATAATTAGTGTCGTATGATTTTCTTTGAATGTAAATTAAAAACAAAAACAAAAAAAAGGTCCTAAAAATTATTCCATGCTTGTTTAATTGTTTTTATTGTCTTTTATCATATGAATTACTTTACAAATATATAATTCAATTTATTTCGTCATATTATAAATATATAGTGAAAGTTGTGTTATGCATTAAGGCATCTTCTAGTAGGAGTTCAATTTTGATCAAATGAATGATTGATTTAGAATCTTAAAATACTAGTATTCCAATTGTTGTGATCAAATGAATGGTTGATAATGAAATCTTTTTGACAATTATTGTAGTTCCACAATATACTGGTCCAACTCTTAAGCATTCGTTCTCCCTTATATGCTTTCGGTCAAAGAGATGACATATGTGTAATAAAAAATATAATTGTAACGCAAGACGCTTGTAACTCAAGTGATTAAGGACATTTACTCTTGCACCAATGGTTCTAAGTCCCCTCCCCCAATATTTTCTTGTATCAACAAATAAATAAATGAAATATGAGCTAAGATGATTTTATTGGATAAGAAAATAACAATTTAAAATTAGTTAAAATGATATAACTAAGTAATTGATGAGTTTATTAAGTAATTGATGGTTATGTTATAGTAGTTAAATATGTCAACACAAAATGTTTTCGACTTGTTTAGTGATTCAAAACATTTATGGTACAAGTAATATATGTGACAATTACTCATTTGTGGAGATAATATTTAAATATTTGTTTTTAATGATATGAAAAGAAAAAAAAAATCTATTTCCAACAATGACCTTTTGTCGGAAATAAACAACTACTTCCGACTAAAAGTAGCTCGTCGGAAATATACAAGCAATTCTAACAATATCAAAATTCCCTCGAAACTAGTTGATTATTACCGAGAAGAACTAGTTTCCATTGGAAATAACTGACTATTTCCGAGGGCATAATCAACCCCTCAGAAATAACCATGGCATTTCCAACAACAATGACTTTTGTCGGTAATACAACAAGCGCCAAGGCTTCCCGCAAAAAAAAAAAGTGTATTTCCGACACACTTTGAGACTTTTTCCGAGGGCACTATCACTGTTGGAAATAAAATGCATCCTGGTGACATGCTTCCTACAGTCCACTTTTTTTAGTCGGAAAAAGCACATTTTTCGACGACGTTGGGGTCCCCTCGGAAAAAGTTTGTCGTAAATGACTTTTTGTATTTTTTTTTATTTTAGAGATAGCACAGAAAAGATGTGAGGTATGTGGAGGGTCAGGGCTTGTTTTGACCAAAGAAGACTACGTCAAATGTCCTGGATGTGGTATGTGTTCAGATCCTTTGCTTTCAAGGGGCTGAAAAAAATATGTTTCTCATTATTATTTATAATTTTTTTTTGTCAAGTTAATTCACATTCTTCATAAAAAAAATTTCCAGGTGGATTTCTCCCTTGGCAATCATGGAGAATATTCTTTTCTGGCTAAGAGAATTTTTTTTGCCTACCCTTAATACACTTTCCAGAAGGTTCGAGTTAGGATTCAATGTTATGCTTCAACGTAAAATTTGGGTTTTTATTTTTTAAGAAAATAATAGTTATACTCATCTATATAAAAAAAAAAATTAAAAATTAAATATGTTGGATACCCAAATTGTAGAACCACCAACTAACTCCCACTCCTTCACTAATTCTCTAGTGTCTTTTTTGGCTGAATTATGAGTACAATTCTAGAATTTCTCAAAAAAAAAAAAAAAAAAACCCATAAAATCAAGAGTATAAAAAGTTGAGTTTGAGAATGGTACTAAGAATATTAATATATGAAACAAGTTAAGAAGTTAACAAGTTAAAAAAAAACCCATAAAATCAAGAGTATAAATTGACTGTGGTTTTTTGCAGAGCTGCAGTAGAAGTCGGCTGCTAAAGTAGAAAGATACTGAGCAAATCAATCGTACTAATAAGTTACAGAAAGATGGTGGCATACCTACAATTGGTAATAGAGTAATCTACAATTGGTTGGTACATACATGAAGCAATTCTACCACAGCATCCCAAAAAAAAAAAAACCAAACAGATTTTAGAGGTATATTAAATCAAATGATAGAAGCATAGTGTTTCCCTCTTTTCGGCCGGGTAGGCCGATTGAAGGAGTTTTTGGTCCTTCTTCTTTTTTGAGTGCGGGGCGTGCCACCACCAAGCCCCGAATTTGGGCTTGAATGGAATGTGAGTAGATGGATGTGTTGCGTCCGAGATTTGACTTTAATCAAACGATTATTCGGCCGAGCAAGGAACCTCCTCACGGCCTAGGTTCTTTCACTACCTCGGGGTCAAGGCTTTATGTGAGCGACCAAATGATGTGGAGTGGGTGGAGATGAAGGTTGAAGGTGAAACGTAATGAAATGAAGAATAAGTGCGTAAAGTAAAGGTGCTTAAACTTAAATATAATTTAAAGACAAATGCGTAAAGTAAAGTGCGAAAGATAAATAACGTAAAGACGAGAATTAAAGTGCGATAAAATGAATCAAAGCAATAAATAAAGCAAGAACGAAATGAAAGCGATAAGAACGATAAAGTAAAATGAACTTGAAATTAAACTTAATTGAAGTGTGATAACAATGAAAAGTAAAGCAATTGAAATAAACTTGAATTTAAATGACAACGTAATGTAAATTGCAAGAATTTAAACTTACACTAAGAAAAGGAAGAACTCGCTACACTAGGTGCATGAAAAATAAAATCCTAAGTCTAGGAAAAGAAAAGTGCGAGACGAAAGATAGGTTTGTCTGTTTGATATTGTGTCTCTTCTGTCTTCATTTGGCGAGGTTTATATAGGGCACTCGTCAGCCCATGGGCTGGCCATTGAATGGCCAAATGTCAACTCTTCTAAAAAATCTTTCCTTACGAAGCCCTTCTAAATCCGTGGGATTGCATTGATTGAAATATTCTGACATGCTTGATTCTTCCTCTTTTGGAACACTCGAAGTTACTATCAAATTCCTTGATTTCTTTCCTTGCAAAGCCTTTGTCACGTGCATATAATCCTCCGAAAATCTGGGCTTGAATTGGTGGCTTAAACTTGGGCGTATGATTTTATTATAATTTTATTACATATATTATATAAATGTGAAACAATACAAGAAGGGCCAACACTCTCAGCCCGGCTGCCCATTCTTACTCATTCATATATATATGTTGTATAAATAAGCCACCAATCTGTAAGGGCTCCAAAGACTCCGGCCACATTAAATTAAATTCATATATATATATACAAATATATATATAAAATAGGGCAATGAAGTTTCAATTCAAAGAGCCCAGCCACCGTATTCTCACAAGCCCACTCATTTGATTTCATGCATATATCAATACGAGTCGGATCAGGTGAGAACGCTTATGTGAGAACATTATATAAGAATAAATCGCAGCCATTGAAATACATCTGAACGGTTGAAGAGAAAAAGCGAGCTTACGGTGCATTAGCGTAGGCTACAGTTTCCCCTTAGCAGAGGTGTCAGGTCGCGCCTGGTTCGAAAAAATCGCGCCTTTCTTAATCCTGACAGTGGCGCCTTTCTTGTCAATGGAGTTATGAATGAACCCTGGTCATAACACCCAAATACCTACCAGACATCAAGTTCTCTATTCCTAATCTCTTCTCACAGAAACTCCTTCGTGTACTGTTTCTTTTTTACTTGCTCTTGTGTCGTGGCAGAACCTCCGTGATCGAGTAATTGTCATCTGAACGTCTGAATCGGTACGTTTCTGTCGAATTTCCTCCCTGTCTTTGATTTTAAAGTTTGCATGTTATACTGCATTCACTTAGTTGAAATTGCATTAGGACTTTAGGGAGGATTTGAAGGCTTTGATTTTCTGGGTAAGAGTAGTCTGTCTCTGTACGGAGTGTTTGCAAAAATATAAATTGGCCTGAGTAATTTGTGTTGTGTGTTGTAGTTCGTATTTTTGTTTGCATTCTGGTTGTTTGTTGTGTTTTCGTAAAATTCGAGGAATCTTCATATGTTCCTCATTGTAATCCTGCTTCGGGCATGTAGTGGTGTGAGTGTTGGGCATAATTTTAGGGATTTAATGGGGCTTGGCAAACAAATAATAATAAGTACCAGTTGAAGTAGAACGCATAAGAGAAAATTGAATCTTAACTCTGAATATGAGATGATTTGGGATGCATAAGGAGCAATGCATGTTGTAGTAGGTATCAATTTTGTATCTGAATTTGTTGAAATTAGTGTTTGTAGGTGAAATTATGTATCTTAATGTGTTGAAAATAGTGTATAAGTTTTGTAACTTGATATGTTGAAGATTCTGTTAGTAGGTATCAATTATGTAATGTGTTGAAAATAGTGTTTGTAGGTTTAAAAATGTGTAGATAATATTGTGAGTAGGTATCACTTCTGTATGTTAATGTGGTCATAATATTCTCAGCACGTATCAGTTCTGTTTCTTAAGCAAAAGGTGTCTTTTGGAGGTATAAAATGGATTGTGGGTTTGAGCTTTGTTTCCCGGAGTCAGAGGTCTATTTTGCGCGGGTGAATAATCTGTGTGTGGCGCAAACAGTCCTGTGTAATTTTGGGGCGCATTTCAGTGAGTCACTTATGGGAAGATTTAGAGAGAGCTGTTTTGGCCACCTGTTGGGACTCCATAAAATTGCATTTAGTGGTCAAATTGTGCATGGTCTGGCACTCCGGCGAGTCGGAGGACTTGGTGTGAAGGACATGATGGGCCTTAGTTATGCAATAGGGTCCAATGTTGCTCAATTCAGTGTAAAGGATTTTTGTTTGATAAGTGGTCTAAAATGTGGAAGCGAGCCTGACATAACGTCTGCCGGGGAAGATCATGAGCGATTTATGAAAGCGCATTTTACCGACAGGAATCACATTACTGGCCAGGACTTAGAAAATGCATTCCGAAAGTCCGAAAGAGGAAGCGAGGACTCGTTCAAATTGGGACTGCTGTATTTTGTGGAGTCTGTGATAATGGGCAGACCCCAAAATGTAAAGATAAATGAGGACTACTTACATTTGGTTCATAAAACGGATGAATTCAACAAATATCCGTGGGGATCTATATCGTTTGAGTGTCTGCAAGATTCTCTGTTGTTTGTTCCCGGGAAGAAAGAGAGAGATGAAGACAAGGATGGGCAGGGGAAAGGGGAGAAAAAGCGAAAAAAAGGCGGTGCGGAGTTCATGAGAAAAGGGAAGAAAAACGTGGAGGATGAGAAGCCTAAAAGAATTAACAGACCTGCATGGAATATAAAGGGATTGAGCTATGCTTTCCAGGTATGATTTAGTTCAAAATTAGTGTTTGTAAAATTTAAGTTCGTAACTAAGTATTGACTTTGATAATCTATTTGTTGTAGATTTGGGCGTATGAATTAATTGCTGAATTGGGAATTCCCCCCCTTAGATATTGTAGGCGGATCGAGGAAACTGCATTAGTCCCTCGAATTTGCTGGTGGGAATCCACAGATAAAGTGCCTGAGTTTAGAAAGCTGAACGCTTATATATTTCAAAGCAAACAGGTGTGTAGTTAATAATTGATTTCAATAGTATGTTGGTTTCATGAGGAAAGCTGTTTACTATTGTATATGACCTGTTAACTGTATATGTTTGACAGCCTGTTATACTACGGCTCTTACGACCAAGTGAATTGGAGATGAGGCAACCATATTGGAGTTGGGGATCAGTTGTTCCTGAATGTGATGCACCTAGTGCAGGCCCGCGGGTATGTAAGGACCTTGATGAATTAAACTCTGTTGTGCAGCAGTTGAGGAATGAGGTTGCACTATTGCACCGTGAGAAGGGTGAGCTGGAGGAGAGAGTTTTACGCTTGGAAAAGTGTACCAGTCATGCAGACGCCAGGAAGAGTGAGGATGATGGAGAGGAGAGACTTAAGACTGAGGATGCTGGAGAGGAGAGACATAAGACTGAGGATGCTGGAGAGGAGAGACATGAGACTGAGGATGCTTGAGAGGAGAGTGATAAAACCGAGGAAGGTGGAGTACCCGAATCGAGAGAGGAGTGTGTACAAAATGCGAAAGAAGAGGTGCAATATACAACCCCGGATATAAATTGGGATGATCCAGATGTGGTGTGTGTCACCCTTGTTAAATTCCTTACGAATCCTCCTCGAAAGATTGACATGTCCACTGCGGAGGGTGAATGTGGCGAAGATGTTATAGTTGGGGTGGGGCGAAAGAGGGGTCGGGGAAGGAGTCGGACGGTTGGTCCTGTGACGAAGAGGCCAAGGGCAGTGGTAAGGGGAAACTCCATGGCAAGGTCGGGAGATTCCCAATATTTCGAAGGACCCAATTGCTGACCCCCTAAGTCCTGTTCCTCGTGATTCCCTTCTGGAGGTGGCAAAATTCTGCTGGGAATGGGGACAAGAAGTAAAGTAAGTTCCCTTTGCCCGTCCTTAGTGAAATGTAAATGGTTCATTATGATTACCTATTGAGTCACTGGTGAAACGGAATTGCTAATAACAATGATTGACAAATATAGTTCACTTGTGCGGTTATGTGGAGACGAAGCTATGGAAGGTTCGCATAACTTCTTTGTTCGGTTGCTGACCAAGGACGGTTGGTTGGATGACTCGGTAAGCATTGATTGATTTGGGATTTTGTCGATAAGCCCTTGCTATGTAGTAATTGATTGATTTAATACTGGAAACAACCCTTTTATGTAGAACATTGACATGGCCTTGCATTTGCTACGGGAGCGGCACAACAGGTCTGGCAAGTGGGCGGGTTCTGACTGGACGATACTGGACACCACTTTTCAGGTCTGTATTATTTCATAAGCATTGTTTGTTTTGAAATTCCGTATCCGTTATGATGCATAACTGGTGTGCCACTATGCAGAAATGTGTTGCCTTAGATTACACGCAAATGAAGTCGTATATTGGAAAGGAGGAGAGGAAGCACAGCAAGGGTCTAGTGGGAATGGTGAAGGGCGAAGGGCATAAGTTGGCTAAATCATGGGAGTCTGTGAATCAAGTTTTTTTGCCTTTCAACCTAGAAAGGCAGAAGCACTGGATCTTACTTGTTCTGGATTTAAAAGAGTGTGAGATAAGGGTATATGATTCAAAAGAAGATCTGTGCAGAATTCAAGCCATCCAACGGGCTGTGCAGCCAGTGTCCAAAATACTGCCCCGGTTGTTACTCGAAGCTGGATATACTGGCGACGGTCTACTTAAAACTGAGTGGTCAGTTAGTCGCGTTTTGGATGCACCCCCCCAACAAGTAGGCGGGTGAGTCATATTCGACCTAAACACATTGTGTTATGAAAGTGCGCTTTTGTTGTACAATGAATGACAGCTGCTTCGCTATGTTTCAGGGGCGACTGTGGGATGTACATTTTAAAATACTGCGAGTTTCTGACCTCCAATGTAGAACTAGCCAATATTTCCCATCATGCCATGCCCTTGTATCGGTTGAAGCTCGCTGTGCAGTTGTTGCAGGGATATTAACGCGTGTGCTTAATTAGGAGAGGCAATATGACATAACTGGGTGGGTGTAGGATAAAAAACTTGCAAACTTCATTTCACTGGGTGGGCGGTTTGTAATTATGTAGGTAACAGTAGTTGAACTGAAGAAATTCATATAGCTTGGTATTGGCTCAATTCGCGAGATAGAGAACTAACCTTTCTATCATATAAGGGAAGCTCGAAGAGCTTTCTTCGAATGCTTGAGGGCATCGTTCCCGTTTGTACGAAGGTTTTGAAAAGGTAGTTTTGAGTCTTACTTGTTAATGAACAAACTCTTCTTTATGATCCAACTACCCCTTTTGACTTAAAATTAAAGAATAAGTTATTTTTATTGGGTTCAAATACAACGTGTACGAAACCGTCAACACATGTTGTTGATACTATGCTGAACCATAAACCGTAGGACCTGCGACACTGTGTTTTCAAATGTGGAATAAATAGGAATGTTTCTTGTTTACGGCAAACAAGATTGTGAAGGTCAAGATGCAGGCATATCAAACGTTGAAAAATTCATTTCCTAATTATGCTCAATGATTAATTCATAATAGTAGATTTGCAAACACTTCTTCATATTTCATAGCTGTCCGGATTAGAAAATTAGAAAATATATACTTGAAAAGCCAAAACAGAACACAATTTATAAATATATACTTGAAATTGCTTGAAGATTTCCAGACGCAAAAAGTTTCTTACTTCTTCATCACTTGAACTGCCAAATTCAGAAATGATAGAACTAACAACAGTATGAGGATGTTTTTAATGCCCTTCACCATACGGATGACTTCAGCATATGCATTAAGTTCCTTCACATCCAGCTGGTTTTCAATTTGAGATTCAGTTGGCATGTTGCCTCCAGTCACCCATTCATAGCCACTACACCTTGTAGCTCCCTAAAAAAACATAAGAAAGTTACATTTTTCATTTTCGGATTACAATGTCAGACCCAATTCTTCTACTCTGTAGCAGTTTTCGTTGCCTTAGGCAATGGCCGATCTGAGTTAGTGTTATCGGCTTAGGGAAGATAATACTTACATACGTTGTGAAGCACTTCCAATACGGTCTGCCCATATTCCTTTCAGATTTGGAAATTAGCATAACCATCTCAGCATTGCAGTGCCGACACCTCTTTCCTTGAGTGTTTGTTGAAGAATTCGACATGGCTCTGCCCAGAAGGGAAAATGAAGATAACAGAAGATGACAACCCTTCCAAAAATTTGCTCAAAACCCCCAATTAATTTTCCTTCAAATCTGAAAAGGAATGGTATTTTCTTTTTTGGGGAGAACTAATATGGAGTTTCAAGTTTCAATTGTCCTGTTTTGGTCGTAACAATCCGTGACTATGAGCGGCAAATTCAAAATTTGCAGGAAAGTTTTTTTTTTTGTTAACCCTAACCCATGAGCGGGAAAGAAAAGCATTGGTTTAATATTTTTGAACCCTAAGCATTCGACAGTAAACCCTAAACCGTAGGCGAAAAGCCCCTACACCCTTGAAGTCGTTTAAAAATTGAATATTTAAGTGGAAAAGATTAGAAAATAGAAAAACTGGCGAGTGGCGGCATGGGATTGCGCCGCGTGGCGGTCAGGCTTGCAGCTCCCCACTCCAGCGCCTCCACTTGGCATTTCTTGTATATTTTATTCAGTTTTTTTCCAAAAATCGTTAAAAATACAGGAAAATTAAGGAAAAAATTGGGAAATTTCCTAACTCTGTGTGGGGATGAATACTTCATACGGAAAGTACAAACCCTGGTTTAGGAGGTAGTGAAAAATAAAATTTGGGAACCAACCCTACATTCGGATGATGCAAATGAAAACCCTAATACACTTTGTAAACCCCACACTCTCATATGTTCGATCACATTAATCCCGTATCCAAATTTGTTTGTCCTGCCCTTTTTCCGGATATGTCATCGAAGGAAATCCCGTCCCGATCCCTGAGGAATTTTTCGGGATTTTTTCACCTTCAATTTCGATTTTTAATTGAATATTTAAGTGGAAAAGATTAGAAAACTCCAGAAACTGGCGAGTGGCGGCATGGGATTGCGCCGCGTGGCGCTCAGGCTTGCAGCTCCCCACTCCAGCGCCTCCACTTGGCATTTCTTGTATATTTTATTCAGTTTTTTTTCCCAAAAATCGTTAAAAATACAGGAAAATTAAGGAAAAAATTGGGAAATTTCCTAACTCTGTGTGGGGATGAATACTTCATACGGAAAGTACAAACCCTGGTTTAGGAGGGAGTGAAAAATAAAATTTGGGAACCAACCCTACATTCGGATGATGCAAATGAAAACCCTAATACACTTTGTAAACCCCACACTCTCATATGTTCGATCACATTAATCCCGTATCCAAATTTGTTTGTCCTGCCCTTTTTCCGGATATGTCATCGAAGGAAATCCCGTCCCGATCCCTGAGGAATTTTTCGGGATTTTTTCACCTTCAATTTCGATTTTTAATTGAATATTTAAGTGGAAAAGATTAGAAAATAGAAAAACTGGCGAGTGGCGGCATGGGATTGCGCCGCGTGGCGCTCAGGCTTGCAGCTCCCCACTCCAGTGCCTCCACTTGGCATTTCTTGTATATTTTATTCAGTTTTTTTTCCCCTAAAATCTCTAAAAATACAGGAAAATTAAGGAAAAAATTGGGAAATTTCCTAACTCTGTGTGGGGATGAATACTTCGTCAGGAGTTTTGGGTTAATATTTGGCAAAATGTTTTTTGTGAAAATTGATATGTAATTCTTGATGTTAGTGAGGAGGGATTTCCGTACAATGGGATTCAATATTTTTTTTTTTGGGTAAAAAATCCTAAAAATTGCTGGACAAATCCGAAAAGAATGGGGAAATGTCATAGATGGTTATAATCAAATTTTGGAAAAACCTTCCACTTAATTCGTAGATCCACATTGCGATATTTAAATAATTATGTTAGTGAAAAGGGATTACCGGATGACTTAATTACACTTCTGTTTTGTTGCAAATATAGTTTCAAATGCAGGACAAATCAGGAAATTAGGGGGATTTTTTTGGGGTATTTATGGGATCATCAGAGTATCTTAGAAGATCAAGGATGTGTCAGACATCCACTTGTCAACGAAGTCAGTGAAAGGATAATCCCTTTCCGGGTTGACAACACGCAACCTCCCTGCCATATGCCTGTCCGTCATCTTTAACGATTGACTCTTTGGGGGATATGAACCAGAAATTCCACATTTGAGACCACTTACTGAAACGATATAGGACCCAAAACCATAAACATACTTCAAATAAAACAATACAAAGTTCACACAGTTTCACCTTTACATAAAAACACAAAAACCAAAACAACAATTTATTAATAAATCCCCTATCATACCATGTATATACACCTTATATATCAAACGCAGTCATGAAGTGGAGTTCGCGCTGGATGCAGTACAGCTCCCTCTTCCATTTGCAGGGTTCACAGCAGTTCAAGCATCTACGTTGTCCCAGTCGTCGGCACTGCGGTCCCCGAACTCATACCACTTCCGATTACCCTCACAGTCAATGCAGTCTTGTAAAATCCTTTGTCTGTAGTAAACTTTTGAAGCAGAGGAGGAGTTTTGGTGCCAGACATTGTATACCGACCCAGTCGCAAGCTTATTGAATCCCTGCAAGCTTTTATGTTCAGTTTCTTCGTTTTGCTGAGATGGCACAAAAACTCCAGCGCATTCTCCTTGCCCTCTCTAGGGTTCAACAGCCCTAGCAAGCCAACAAGGTAGGAGGCTTCCTCATGCCCTGCCGTAGCCGCCACCCGCAGGTTCTTCATGCCCTCATCATCTTTCAATAGGAAGAAGTCATAAATAGCTTCTCTGTAAATCATTTCTGGATTGTTATGTTCTTTGCACTTTTGCAAGAACTCAACAATTTTGCCTTCCTCACTTGGGTACCAGTCCTGATGCCACTGGTACTTATCCACTGACACCGTTGTCCAAACCTCAGGATCGTGAGCATTTCTTTAAATAACTTGCAGGTTGCCGCCATGTTGTACAGATCTTTATGGGACTGCTTTGCAACCACGAGCAACACCTTAAACCATGCCAAATGTGGAATATCCATCTTGGTTTAGGGTTTAGGGACTGAAAAGGGTCTGTGGAGAAGAGGATTGAAAAGGGTCTGTGGAGTAGAGGACTGAAAAGGGTGTGTGGAGAAGAGGACTGAAAAGGGTGTGTGGAGAAGAGGGACTGAAAAGGGTGTGTGGAGGTTTTAAAAATGAAGGTGTCGTTTGGGGACGAAGAAGGAAGTGCCGCATATAAACCCAACCGGCGTGACCCACTTGACAATTGACGAAGGACAAGGGTTTAGATCAGTTTCAATTATATATTCGTTTCCGAAGCGCTGTGACTGAAACGACTATTGACACTTATCGCTGAAGCTGGAGGGACTCAATTGGTTTCGCGCGCTCCCATATTGAGAGCATTTATGATACCAGTTGTCACCGGCAGCAGTCACAAAATTATAAATGCTTTTCGTCATAATTATTTTGCTAAAATCACATCACCACTTTTGAAGCAAATGACTTAGTTACATTTGAACATGACCAAGTAATCAGTTTCATTTTGCCAACCTTGAAACTAAATATCAACGTACCATTAACAGTAAAGTAAATGATCACATTGTATATGGTTCTAATAATGCAAAAATGACATTAGAACGAGTGAAGGTAACTTGCATTTTAACATTAACAACGAAGCAGTTGCTTCTAGCCAAATATGGAACTAAATATGAACGCGTATCACCAGTACAGCAAAAGAAAACTGTGGTTATGATACTGATAATGCAAATATGACAGCACACGTTCTCAAGGTAACTTACATTTCAACCACGCCGCGCGAACACTTAAAGCTCCGCAAATATGATACTTAAATTGTCTGATTATCACCTATAAAGAAAATGAAACTAGTGTGTCTGATACTAATAATGCAAATATGACATGACCACGGAAATTAGGTAGCTCAAGTGGTGGCTCCCCAGTCCAAGTGAACAAATTCATTTTGGCGGGTAAAATTAGTAAGGGGATTGCTGTATAAATAACAAAGTGATATATTTAACCTCACATTGCACCACCAGTTGGGCACCAACGCGACTTGGTCCAAAAGTAAACTCATTAATTATAAAATCACACCTAAATAATAAAAGATATCATAAAACTACATAAATAAGAAAATTACAATATATCATGAAATAACTAATTAAATGGTACCTAAACCACTTTTGAAAACACAGTGTGGCACCATTTACGGTTTATGGTTCAGCATAGTATCAACAACATATGTTGACGGTTGCGTACAGGTTGTATTTGAACCCACTAAAAATAACTTTTTCTTTAATTTTAAGTCAAAAGGGGGAGTTGCATCATAAACAAGAGTTTGTTCATTGGGAAAATTAACTTATGCTTCGTATGTAATATTTGGGAAAAAATTAGTCTTATTTTCTCCTTTCAAATGACACACAATATTATTATTGTTATTTCATTGGTCATATATTATATATTTCACATGAATAAGCACACCTCATATTACCATTTTAGGAACAACAGCTCCTGTGAGGGAGATCCAATCCAATCAATGCTAAAAACTATCCCATTCCTTTTAGGCATTTTGTAAAGAGAAATTAAATATGTTGACAGAAAATAATGTCAACATACTTCAATTAAAGCATACCCATTTAGCTTTACAAAAGTACCCATAATCAACCAAAAGCAGTTTCCCATAATTTTCACTCGCTCTTTCTTCACGTCTTACAGCTTGGATACATACAAGATACCATCTGAAGTGTCCAAACCAAAATGGTTACACCTTGAGGAGCGCACACAAACTTGGAACAAAAGCAGTCAAAATGAACGTTTATGCATTTTTTCCAAACAAACTTACTGAAAATAACGAAATTGAACGTTGTCCAGTGACGGTTTACTCCATGGTGATTCCGTCCCAGTTGTTAGCTTGGGACAACACATTTTGCATACTCTCGGAACAGGTCAAATTCTTTACGTGCTTCTGCTTCCCTCATCTGCACTGCCTCATTCGACCCCCCTGAACCTTCGACCAACCTTTGCCTTTCGCAAGCCTAACCCTCAGTTTCATTAGTTTGACTGATCGAAAGGTGTAATTTCGCTTGACCTTTTCTCCTTCCCCAATGTTTCTTCATACCATCTTAGACGTCTCTTCTGACGTTTTATTTCAGTCAACAACGCATCGTACCGCTTCTGGCCGATACGACCTGCATCATCGTGGTCCTCAGATGAAAGTAGATGGATTTCGCAAGTCCAACAGGAACATCTTCTGCGTTCTTATACTTCTGTGAGATAGGGTCTGCATTTTTTGGTGGAGTTGTTATAAGTATGGGGGGGATTTTCGTAGGTGAACCCATGGTGAGTTGAGGGTTGTTTGGACCAACTGGTGGTGCAATGTGAGGTAGAATATATAACTTTGTTATTTATACAGCAGTCCCCTTACTAATTTTCCCGCCAACATGAATTTGTTCACTTGGACTGGGGAGCCGCCACTTGAGATACCTAATTTCCGTGGTCATGTCATATTTGCATTATTAGTATCAGACACACTTGTTTCATTATCTTTACAGGTGATAAGCAGAGAAAATTAAGTATCACATTGCTTCAAAAGTGTTGTGATGTGATTTGAGCATAATAATTATGACGAAAAAGCATTTATAATTTTGTGACTGCTTGCCGGTGACAAATTGGTATCATAAATGCTCTCAATATGGGGAGCGCGAAGCGAAAACCAATTGAGTCCCCTCCAGCTTCAGCGATAAGTGTCAATTGTACGTTTCGAGTCACAGCGCTTGGGAAACGAATAATATAATTGAACTGATCTAAAACCCTTGTCTTCGTCAATTGTCCAGTGGGTCACGCCGGTTGGGTTTATATGCGGCACTTCCTTCTTCGTCCCCACAAACGACACCTGATTTTTAAAACCTCCACACACCCTTTTCAGTCCCTCTCTCCACACACCCTTTTCAGTCCTCTTCTCCACACACCCTTTCAGTCCTCTTCTCCAACAACCAAGATGGATATTCACATTTGGCATGGTTAAGGTGTTGCCCGCGGGTTGCAAAGAACTCCTCTGAAGATCTGTACAGCATGGCGGGAACATGCAAGTATATTTCAACAAATGCTGAATGATCCTGTGGTTTGGACAACCGTGTCAGTGGATAAGTACCAGTGGCATCAGGAATGAGTTACGGTGAAGATGAAGGGAAAATTGTTGAGTTCCTCCAAAGTGCAAAGAACATAACAATCCAGAAATAATTTACAGAGAAGCTATTCAGGAGTTCTTCGTGAAGAATGATGATGAGGCGCTGAAGAACCTGCGGGTGGCGGCTATGGCAGGGCATAAGGAAGCCCTCCTACCTTGTGGCTTGCTAGGGCTGTTGAACCCTAGCGAGGGCAAGGATAATGCGCTGGAGTTTTTGTGCCATCTCAGCAAAACGAAGAAACTGAACATAAAAGCTTGCAGGGGTTCAATAAGCAATCGCACTGCGTCGGTATACAATGTTGGGCACCGTGACTCCTCCTATGCTTCAAAATTGACTGCAGACAAATGGATTTTTACAAGACTGCATTGACTGTGAGGGTAATCGGGAGTGAGTATGAGTTATGGGCCCGTTGGGCGACGACTGGGACAACGTAGATGCTTGGAACTGCTGTGAACCCTGCAAATGGAAGAGGGAGATGTACTGCATTCCAGCGCGAACTCCAGTTGATCACGGGGTGGGTTTAAGGTGTATATACATGGTATGATAGGGGATTTTATTAATAAATTGTTGTTTTGGTTTTTTTGTGTTTTTATGTAAGGTGAAACTGTGTGAACTTTGTATTGTTTTATTTGAAGTATGTTTATGGTTTTGGGTCCTATATCGTTCAGTAAGTGGTCTCAAATGCTGAATTCTGGTTATATCCCCCAAAGAGTCAATCGTTTAAAGATGACGGACAGGCATATGGCAGGAGAGGTTGCGTTGTTGTCAACCCGGAAAGGGATTATCCTTTCACCGACATTCGTTGACAAGTGGATGTCTGACACATCCTGATCTTCTAAGATACTCTGATGATCCCATAAATACCCAAAAAAAAATCCCCTAATTTCCTGATTTGGCCTGCATTGAAACTATATTTGCAACAAAACAGAAGTGTAATTAAGTCATCCGGTAAATCCCTTTTCACTAAACATAATTATTTAAATATCGGCAATGTGGATCTACGAATTAAGTGGAAGGTTTTTCCAAAATTTGGATTATAACCATCTATGACATTTCCCCATTCTTTTCGGATTGTCCAGCAATTTTAGGATTTTTTACCAAAAAAAAAAAATATGAATCCCATGTGTACGGAAAATCCTCCTCACTAACATCAAGAATTACATATCAATTTTTCACAAAAAACATTTGCCAAACTATTAACCAAAACTCCTGACGAAGTATTTGTCCCCACACAGAGTTTAGGAAATTTCCCAATTTTTTCCTTAATTCTTACTGTATTTTTAACGATTTTGGCTGAAAAAACTGAATAAATATACAAGACAATGCCAAGTGGAGGCGCTGGAGTGGGGAGCTGCAAGCCTGGAGCGCCACGCGGCGCAATCCCCTGCCACACTCGCCAGTTTTCTGGAGTTTTTCTAATCTTTTCCACTTAAATATTCAATTAAAAATCGAAATTGAAGGTGAAAAAATCCCGAAAAATTCCTCAGGGATCGGGACGGGATTTCCTCGATGACATATCCGGAAAAAGGGCAGGACAAACAATTTGGATACGGGATTAATGTGATCGAAACATATGAGAGTGTGGGGTTTACAAAGTGTATAGTAGGTTTTCATTTGCATCATCCGAATGTAGGGTTGGTTCCCAATTTTATTTTTCACTACCTCCTAAACCACGGGTTTGTACTTTCCGTATGAAGTATTCATCCCACACAGAGTTAGGAAATTTCCCAATTTTTTCCTTAATTTTCCTGTATTTTTAACGATTTTTTGGAAAAAAACTGAAATAAAATATACAAGAAATGCCAAGTGGAGGCGCTGGTAGTGGGGAGCTGCAAGCCTGACCGCCACGCGGCGCAATCCCATGCCGCACTCGCCAGTTTTTTCATATTTTCTAATCTTTTCCACTAAATATTCAATTTTTAAACGACTTCAAGGGTGTAGGGGCTTTTCGCCTACGGTTTAGGGTTTACGTCGAAGCTAGGGTTCAAAAATATTAAACCAATGCTTTTCTTTCCCGCTCATGGGTTAGGGTTAACAAAAAAAAAAAACTTTCCTGCAAATTTTGAATTTGCCGCTCATAGTCACGGATTGTTACGACCAAAACAGGACAATTGAAACTTGAAACTCCATATTAGTTCTCCCCAAAAAAGAAAATA
>BPUM01000653.1:0-26094 GCA_020521455.1 Prunus kanzakura
CGCTTTGTAACACAAGACGACTTTCTCTACCCCCACTTGACAGTCACCGAAACCCTATTCTACACAGCCCTTCTTCGCTTGCCTAACACACTATCGAAAGCTGAGAAGGCTATGCAAGCTGAGGCCGTGATTATACAACTGGAGTTAACCAAGTGCAAGAACAGCGTTGTTGGGGGTGAGTTCTTGAGGGGTGTTTCGGGTGGGGAGAGAAGAAGGGTTAGCATAGGCCAAGAATTACTCGTAAACCCTAGCTTGCTCTTCTTGGATGAGCCCACGTCGGGGCTTGATTCGACCACGGCGCAGCAGATTGTGTCGGCATTGTGGGATTTGGCAAGTGGAGGAAGAACAATTGTTATGACCATACATCAACCTTCAAGTAGGATTTTCTACATGTTTCATAAGGTGATGATGTTATCGGAAGGGAATTGTTTGTATTTCGGAAAAGTATCGGAGGTGATGGACTATTTTTCGGGCATTGGCTATGTCCCATTGGTAGCTATGAATCCTGCTGATTTTCTGTTGGACCTTGCCAATGGTATGTTCCATTGGTAGCTATGAATCTTGCTATGAATCCTGTTGATTTCAGATGTCAAAATCCTGAGATTTGTGCAAGCATGGTGTTTTGGTTTAATGACTTCCTTGACTTTGGGGCATAGTTAATTACTGTTCGAACTACCAAAATGGGTTTGAATAATTTAGGACCAGTGAGAATTTATTCTTTTGTTGGGGGTTAGAAACCCCAAACTTGTATTGGTAGCATTGTCAGATATGCTTGGGAATTTATTCTTATGCAAAATTCATGAGAAAATGCATTAATTATCATCCATTGTAATTTTGTGTGATTTTTTTTTTTTGCTATAATTTTACCTTTTCATTATTCTTTAGTGCCATGTTTGCCATAGGATTTCATTGCAAGTTGTTTGTCTATTACAAGTTTGTCATGTTTTTGCTTCCGTTCTCTTTGCAACTTTGGCAATATTCTCTAAGCAGAATATGGTCTTGACTCTTGATCTGCACCCTCACCCTTCAAGTGTGTATTAGATATTTGAGAAATTGTTCCTCCGAGTAATATTTGTTGCATTTTATATGTAGGTCTGATAAAGACGTTCCTCAGTAATATCATCATGACTCTTGAAGTCATGTGCGGTAGCAATACCAAACCAAATACGACGAGTAGTGGGGTCCTGAGCTAAGCCTTGGCTAAACCTTGGAAATCTTAATGCCATAATGCCTTTCAAATCCACCTGATGGATCGCATGAATACAAGAGCAACGTGAAACAGAGCCTGGCCTTGGGCTACAAGCACAACCGTTTAGATAATTTGAAAGCTCAACTTCAAAGGGAGCAACTTCAAGAACCCAGCTCCAGCCGTTTTCAAGATGGATCAGAAGACAAGAACTTTGCGGAATGGCCCACTACTTGGTGGCAGCAATTCTCTGTGTTGCTTAGGAGAGGACTGAAAGAGAGGAGGCATGAGTCCTTCTCCGGTAGCCAGATTGGTCAGGTTGTGGGGGTGGCTCTTCTTGCTGGGCTACTATGGTGGCCAGTGGCGGATCCAGGATTCAAAAGCCGAGTAGGCGAAACTTACCTTAAAAACTCGACGGTACGAGTGAATTTTATTGATAAAAATAAAAAGATACACCTAGTCAGGGGGGACGTAATGAGCCTTACCCTCAAATATGCATATCTATACATAAATAAAAGCTTAACAAAAGAACAAGAAGTAAATGCAATGCAACACAAAACTAAACTATTTTAATCTAAAACCTTACCCTACGAGGCTTAGAAATCTTAAATTCCTCAATTATCTCTTCATTATCAATATTATTAGCAAACTCTCTTTCAATGTGTAGAATCATGCAATCAGCAAGGAATTCATCAGCAATGGTGCTCCGAAGTCTATTCTTAATAATTCTCATACATGAAAAAGCTCGTTCCGTTGTTGCTGTAGAAACAGGAAGAGTCAACACCAACTGAATCAACCTGTAAAGCAAATGGTAGTTTTCTGCCAAAGTTGTTTCCACCAATTGTTGACATAACTAAGGAAGAGTGGTGAGGTCCTTAAAGCAGGGAAGGCGATGCATATCATTTTGAAAATACCTCAACTCAATTTCTAAAGCTTTCAAGTCACTTGGACTGAAATCAGCAGGATAGAATTTCTCAGCAAGTTTACATAAATGCCCAATATTGAATGATTTGAAGCAATTACGAGGATCCAATGCTGAGCTAAGAATAAGAAGTTCAACTGTTTGCTCTGGAAATCTGTCATTTAACTCCCTCAACATGCAATCTATCACATCATTAAATACATCAATGCGATAGTAATGTTCAATTGTAATAAAATCTTTTTGTTGACAAGAATGATGTGTGCTCATCATATAACGAGAACTCATATCAGGAACATCAATACCATGTTGTTCACAAAATGATACCACACTCATGAATAAATCATCCCAGCCATGTGCCCTCATATCTTGGAACTGCGATTTTGTGTTTTCAACAAAGTTTAAAGCACTTACAATATCTTGAGTTTTTCTCTGAAACACTTGACAAAGAAAATTGGTCAATCCCATAACTTTATCCATCAAAAGCAATGAAAACACGAACTCAAAAGACATCATAGCAATATAGTTACTCTCTGCATCACCACGAAATTGTTGGTTAGGTCCATAATCACTGATTTCCTGGAGAAGTATTTTTGTCTCTTTAAATAAACTAATCAAACTTGTAATAGAGGCAAAGTGAGATCCCCAACGAGTGGCTCCAGCTCGTTTCAAACTACGACCTTGATTAAGTCCCCTACCTGTCTCAACTTCCCCAGAATCCAACAACTCTTTGAGTTCAGCTTTTCGAATTAAATTTAACTCATTACGGCGCTTAGCAGAAGCACTAACAAAATTTACAATGTTAGTCAACATTGAAAAAAATCTCCATACAACTTTCACATCTTTAGCCGCACCATTTAATGCTAATTGCAAGCGATGAGCAAAGCAATGCACATAATATGCATATGGACAATCTTGAAGAAACAATGCTTGTAATCCACTTGTTTAAGAGTCAGGGCATTAGTGTTTATGACACTCACAATATCAAAAAAGCGTTCACGAATAAATCCATCACAATCAACAAATCTTAGAATAATAGCCATTTGTTCCTTACCTGATTCATCAAGTGATTCATCAACAAGAATACAATATTTGTTCTTCCCAAGTTCGCTACAAATTTTCTTCTTCACCTTGGTAGCAAAAATATGCAAGATCTGTTTTTGTATGTCATGAGCAATATACTGAGCATTATGAGGAGCCTTATCTAGGACAACCTTCTCAACTTCTATATTCATTCTTGCAAAAGACTTTAAGATTTCAATGAAATTTCCCCGGTTAGATGAGTCAACGGATTCATCGTGACCTCGAAAAGCCAATGCTTGATTTACTAGATACCTAATGCCCTCTATTGTAGTTGTAAGTCGCAACCGA
This sequence comes from Prunus kanzakura, assembly GCA_020521455.1. NCBI lineage: Eukaryota > Viridiplantae > Streptophyta > Magnoliopsida > Rosales > Rosaceae > Prunus > Prunus kanzakura. The sequence continues at coordinate 3,477 of BPUM01000653.1, forward strand.
TTGTCCATCACTTGTTGCTTTGATTGCTTATCTACCACTGTTTCAATATGAAGAGATGGGTTTTTTAAACTAACCCACTTTTGCATAGCAAGATGATGTGGTGAATTTAACTTGCCTACATGACGTTGAAATACACATTGATTGCCACCAATTCTCTTCCAATTTTGAAATCCATGAATAGTAAAGGTTGCATGTGAATGATTCATGTCAAATAGGAAGCAAGGAAAACAAAATGCCATATCTTTAGCAATTGAATACTCAAGCCAAGGGAATTTACTAAACCACGTTTTATTAAATCGACGTAAGTCTCGTCCTTCTAAATGGCTTGGATAATCTTCTAACTCCGGTTGACATGGACCTAAAATAATATAGCCTTTTCGCACATTATCCTGTTCATTCACTGAATATTGGCATATTTGAAGACGTAATCCCGGATCACGCTCAAGATAATTAATATTAAAATCTTGACCACTATCAACTCTTTCAACTTGAGGCTCGACAATGGGAGAGTCGGGAAGATTTTGCTCATCACAAAGGGGAGGCATTGTACTAGATGATGACCCATCATTCTTTTTCTTAAAAAAAGAGAACAAATTCTTTGTTTTCTTAGGGTTCCGATTGTGATCCGACATAATAAAAGATAACCTATTTAATCAAACATCACAACCAAAAATCAAACAAATTCTCATAATAACATCAATGTCTTTAATGAAACATTAACATACCAACAACAAATCAAACATCTCAACAATACCAACATCAAATCAAACATATCAACAAAGAGGAGACAATACTTAATTTCAAAGACCTAATTAATTTCAACAAAATCCCAAATTATAATTAATTTCTAATTAAACCCTAGAATACTCTGTTGGCACTAGAACTTGAACAGATAAAGATGAGTGCAACTTACAAGTGTGGTAGACGATCTGGGAGATCGATTGAGTGATAGATGGAGATTCTTCCTGTCTTCGGATGCTGATCCTGAATAGAAGGAAGCTTAAGCCTCGTGAGGTCTATGGAACCGGTGTGGAACCAGCCTAAGACCCTCCGATGCCAAAGTAAGATTGTTTCTATGAGCTCTTGCTGTTGACCATATAAAAGTATAAAAGTCAAGCTGAAAAGTCTTACCCCTGTATTGTAGTGAAGGGGCTTATTTATAAAGGGAGTTCTGGATGCCCTTAGCACTCACTTTCGATGTGGGACTCGTGGGAGGGCCCTATGAGGTTGACACGAGTCATTAGATATTTCGGGCGGTTGCTTCGAGGTTGATTCTACAGAATCGGTAGAGGGTACCGATTGGACACTGTGTCGGGTCTGTAGGGACTTCGCTGCTCTGAGACAGTTCCATCGGTAGACGATGCCGATTGTTCGAGGCCTTGGGTATTTGGGTGAGTTTATAAGACCCACGTGTCGTCGAATGAGTGGAGGGTCAGATATGGTACAAACATACTCAATTTCAAATTAAAATTAAAATTAAGATGCATACATGTATTTTAGGAAAACCCCAAAAAGAGAAGATAATTAAAGAGAAGAGAATGAGAAATACTTGTTGCCAAAAAAGGAGAAGAAGCTGCTGAAGATCTTGCTGCCAAGGAGAAAAAAAGTGGGGACCGTCGGGTTGCAGCCAACCAATTGTTCAAGGAGAGAAGAAAAGTGGGGACCGTCACTTGATATAGGGTTTGCTTTGCTTTTTTGTTTTTTTTTGAAATATAATATATGTGGGCATGGCCCATGGAGTTGGAGAATGTCGGCAGAGCATATGAGTTGACAAAGCTTTTTATTGTTTTTGAGTGGGCTGGGCTATTGCTTTTCTTAAAGAGAAAAATTTGAGTGTTTGGGTTTGAGTAGGCAGATTGTATTGGGTATTGAATAATATTTGGTTTGGCTGTAGTGGGTATTGAATAATATTTAGTTTGCTGAAAAATGGGGTAGGCAGTTGAGTAGGCAGATTGTATTGGGTATTTAATAATATTTGGTTTGGCTGTATTGGGTATTGACTAATATTTAGCTTGCTAAAAAATGGGGTAGGCAGCTGCCTACCCTGCCCTTAGGGTAGGACCGCCTCTGATGGTGGCAGTCAAATATTTCCCACTTGCAAGATCGGGTAACATACACTTCCTTCCTCTCCCTTTTTATAGCATTTGCAATATGCATTTTCTTTTTTTTTTTGGTTACATGGGGAATTTCAATATGCATTTTCATGAGACAGATTCAATCAAAAAGTCCAATATAATTAGTGCTAATATCATTAGACAGTATTAAAAGGGACATATTATGAATTATTATGACTAACTACTGATTGATACTTCACTTGTCACATATATGATCTGGTTTATTAATGTGGTAAAAAAAAAAAAAATTGTGTTTCACTATGATTCATACCGATCAGAGGGCATGATTTGTTTCCCTTTTCTGGATTTGGCACAATAGTTGAAGATATAGGCTATAAGTTAAACGCATAGAAAAAGTATTAGATCTCTACTAGTAAGTTCACATTATAAATATGTCAATAACTTTAAATATTGGGTTTATGCCAAGCATGACACGAAGTATCACTTAATGGAATGCCTAAGTTTCTGTACGTAGAAGAAATTTTTTTTTCTGGATAACAATTTGCAAAGACATCCTAATTCCTCAAACATAACCCATTTTAACAACTTAGAGAATCTTTTTTGGTTATGTATGCAGACTGGGCTTCTCTTCTTTATGTCTGAATTTTGGGGGTTTTTCTCTCTGCTCCAAGCAATTTTCACCTTCCCGCAAGAGCGCAAGATGCTTGAAAAGGAAAGATCTTCAGGCACATATAGGCTCTCCTCCTATTTCATATCAAAGATTGTTGCTGATCTCCCCATGGAGCTTATCCTTCCAACCATCTTTGTCACCATAACATATTGGATGGCAGGGCTCCAACCCACAGTAGGACACTTTTTCCACACCTTGCTTGTTCTGCTACTCAGTGTGTTAGTGGATCAAGGCATGGGGCTTGCTCTTGGGGCTCTGGTAATGGACAGAAAAAAGGCTGCAGTACTTGCATAAGTCCTCATGGTATCATTTCAGCTAGCTGGAGGTTTCTTTGTTCAACATGTTCCTGCTTTCATTGCTTGGATCAAATACATCTCCTTCATCAACTACTCATACAAGCTCTTGCTGGGGTCTCAGTACAAGGAAAGTGACACTTACCCATGTGATAGTGGGCTTTGCTTGGTTAGAGATTTCCCAAGTATAAAACATGTTGGGCTTAGTGGACAAATAGGTGCAGCGGTTGCTTTGGCCATAATGCTTGTGGGTTGTAGGCTAATTGCTTATTTAGCTCTTATGAGGACTAGAGTTACAAAGTAAAGGTATGTGTAAGACCAAGTCCTGTTCTTGTGTTTCTTTGCTGATTATGTCATTCTCTATCACATTATTCAATGCTTGATTTATACAACTCATGGTTGTTTTTGCAGTTCAGTATGAGGCACGCTGAAGACGAGAAATGTTAATGTTGGGACAGTACTGAAGAGTTCAGTATGAGGCATGCCAGGCCGTATTTTAACATGCTAACATGGTGTTTAGATTTATCGACAGTTGATATACAGAAAACAAATGTTAATGTTGGGACAATATTGAAGAGTTTAGTGCTTGGTGTGCTTGTGCCAGTCATCTCATTGTATTCAATCTGTTTGATGTCTTTGAAAGTCTCAGTGAGATGTTTGTGTAATATTTGTACGTTTTCGGCTACTTGTTAATATTGTTTTGTGCTAAATCTTGCTCTTTACAAGTTCTTTTTGGGATTCTCTCATCTCCATATTGGATATAAGCAATCGTTGCCTAATTATATCCTGTTCTGTCCCTGAACAGGATGTGAATGCTTAGTGGTTTTTACATCTAAAGCAAGCACTCAGCAACATTCAGCCCATGGAATTCTGAATTATACTTTCCATTTCTAACTAATGGCATATATAATGTAATTTCATTCGTTGTAATAGACATAAGAACAACTTGCATGGCCAAATGTTTAGCTTGGTGGTGATAACAAAAGTGAGATTTGCAGAAAGAGATAAGAAGGAAGAAAGCTAGAGAGAGAACATAGAGATTTCTAAGAGATCTTTACTGTTTGTATTTTCTTAATGAACAATTACCGTACACACAAGAGCTTTATACAATTGCTTAACAACTCCTAACTGACCACGAGATATACATGTGATCTACAGCTAATATGCTGACTAGACATGTACAGTCATCATTCCCCCTCAAACCCAGCTGGGTTCCCCAATCTAAGATTAATACAGTGTTTGAGGAAAATAGGACTATGAAGACCTTTGGTAAATACATCAGCCACTTGTTCTTCGGTTGGTATGTATTGAACAATCAGGTCTCCTCTTTGAACTCTCTCTCTGACAAAATGAAAATCAGTATCTAAATGCTTGATACGTGAATGAAAAATAGGGTTAGAACTGAGTGCAATAGCTGACAAGTTGTCACAATGCAAAACAGGTTGCTGAGGCAGACGGACTTTTAAATCTTGCAACACTTGCCTTATCCAAGCTATATCAGCTGAGGTATGTGCCAAGGATCGATACTCAGCTTCTGTTCAACTCCTAGCCACAGAGGTTTGTTTCTTGGATTGCCATGAAATAGGATTAGGACCTAAGAAAACCACAAATCCCGTAGTAGATTGTCTGGTATTCACATCTTCTGCCCAATCTGCATCACTAAAAAGCATGTAATTACCAAGGACCACTAGAGAACTTCAATCCATGATCTAGAGTGCCCTGAATGTATCTGAGTATCCTTTTAACAAGTATCCAATGAAGTTCTGTAGGAGCAGTCATGAATTGGCAAACAGAATTGACAGAATAGGATAAATCTGGTCTGGTAAATGTTAAATATTGTAAAGCTCCAACAACACTTCGATATAATGAGGGATCAGATAGAAGTGTACCCTCAGACTGCAATACTTGAGTATGTGGCTTACTAGGAGTTGAACAAGGTCTGCAGGAACTCATGCCTGCTTTATGTAGAAGTTCTTTAGCATATTTCTTCTGACTTACAAATATATCACTCTCTGCATTATAATCAATCTGTAAACCCAAGAAATAGGTTAGCTTTCCCATGTCTTTCATTTCAAAAACTGCACTGAGTTCATCAACCACTTCTTGAATACAAGATGCCTTGGAACCTGTAAGAATTATATCATCCACATATAAAAGAAGAATGACAATATCAGATCCAGTATGTTTGACAAATAGACTTGGGTCAGAATGAGAGGATTTGAAACCAATAGCTGGTAAATAACCAGTGAATTTAGCATTCCAAGCCCTTGGAGCTTGCTTAAGACCATAAAGAGATTTCTTTAATTGACACACAAACTCTGGATGTGCAGAATCTTCAAAACCAGGGGGTTGCCTCATGAAAACTTCTTCTTCAAGATCGCCGTGTAAAAATGCATTTTTAACATCTAATTGTCTTAAAGACCATTTGTTCATAGCAGCAATACTCAGAATTAATCGAACTGTAGTATGCCTAACTACAGGAATAAAAGTCTCACTAAAATCCAATTCAGGCTCCTGACTAAATCCTTGAGCTACCAGACGAGCCTTATGCCTAGAAACAGTTCCATCTGAGTTCCTTTTAATCCGGTAAACCCACTTACTGCCAACAACATTTTTATGGCATGGTTTTGGAACTAATATCCAAGTACCCTGCATGTGTAATGCATCAAGTTCATCCTGCATAGCTTTTATCCACACTGGAGATTGAGAGCTAACTTATAAGTTGCAGGCTCAGTTTCATCAGGTAGTGAAGGAATAGAGGTATAATAGCATTGATAGTCAGAAAAAGGCTTTCTACAAACAATACCATCCTTGGACCTTGTAGTCATAATATGGGTATTAACAGAACCACTAGGAACTGAAACATCATCATATTGAGAACTAGCTGGTAGAAGCACTTGTTACTGATCATCCCTTAGCACGGGTACTGACATAGAATCAAGAGGTACCCTGTCACCAATAGAAGCATTGCTAGAAGAAGCACTAGAAATCGGATCATTATCAGAAACTTGGTGAGGTAAAATGACATCCTGAGATACAGCATGTTGTAAACCAGACTGTGATAAACTCATACTATGCGCTGGAGCTGATGAAGACACAGGAATAAGAAGAGAAACCAATACTGGAGTTGTCTTTGAATTTCCATGAGACGAACCCAAAACAGATGAAGACACTTTATTTGCAAAAGGAAAAATTGTCTCATCATGCAAAACATGTCTTGAAACAACAAATTTATCAATAAGCAGATTAAAACACAAAACTCCCTTGTAACCTTGTGCATAACCCATGAACACACATTGAGCAGTCCTTGGTTGAAGCTTGTGCACATTATAACATCTCAAGTAAGGATAAACAGCGGTGCCAAAAACTCTCAAATGCTGAACATTAGGAGCATGGCCAAACAACTTAAGGAATGGAGATTGATGATTCGAAACTTCACTCGGCATTCTATTTATTAGATAAACTGCATGAGCAACAGAATGAACCCAAAACTTTGTAGGAAGTGAAGCAGCAGATAAAAGAGTTATGGCTGTGTCAATAACATGAAGATTCTTTCTTTCAACCATCCCATTCTGCTGAAGAGTATGAGGGCAAGACAAGTGATGAATAATGCCTTTAGAATCAAGAAAGGTAGTGAATAATGTGCTAGTAAACTCACCCCCTTCATCAGTTGAAATATCTTAACTTTAGCATCATATTGATTTGTGAGCATAGCATAAAACTTCTTGAAAACTCCAAAAACATCTGATTTATTAAAAATGGGATATAGCCACATAAAACCGGTACATTCATCAACAAAATTGACATAATATCTGTAGCCATCAATGGATTTTACAGCAGAGGGACCCCATACATCACTATGGATACATTGAAATGGCATAGTAGCTCTATAATGACTAGTAGGAAAAGACAACCTATGCATTTTACCTTGTAAACATGCTGAACATATAACTGAAGGTAGATCATTAGAAACAGAAATAGCAGAAGCTTGCAACATTTTCTTTGTAACCTCATTAGTGGTATGTCCTAACCTCTGATGCCACAGAGAGGACTTTATTTGCTGGCCAATGTAAGTTTTATGCATTGAAGAAACTGAAGATATTGTAGACTGAGGAAGCAGTGGAATAGGATATAAGCCATGGTCACTTTTTCCCTTGAGAAGCACTTGATGAGTGACTTTGTCCTGTATTAAGAAACCAGAAACATCAAACACAATATAGCAGTTGTTATCCTTACAAAGTTGGTGCACTGACAAAAGATTTGCTTTGAGTTGAGGAACATGGAAAACAGAGGGCGTTGTAAGCCTAGATGTGGCACACGAAAGATTAGAAGTGCCGATATGAAGTATATTTAGACCTTCCCCATTTCCAACTGTGTCATTTTCCTTAGTAGCACATGGAGTCACATTTTGCAACTGAGACACATCACCCACCATATGATGTGTGGCTCCACTATCAACAATCCATACTTGTTTAGGAGAATAAGAAGTCTGTGCTGTCAGAGCAGTCAAGGAAGAAGGAGGAGCTTGACCTTGAAATGAGTAATTCAACCTGTGATAGCAGTCCAAAGCACCATGTTCACGCTTGCCACAGATTTGGCACTCAGGCACTGTAGAACTGAAGATTGAGAATTGGCATGCCTATAGAAGCAGTTAATAGCCGTATGACCCCTTTTATTACAAATCTGACATTCAGGAACAAACTTGGAACCAGAAAATGTGTTGTGGCCTCGATAATCAGGAGTAATGCCTCTAAAATTTGGACAAGTTGGAGAGCTAAAATTCCTTCCACCATTGAACTTGCCTCGACCAAAACCAATATGAGAAACATGACGAGGACCAAAAGACAATGAAGGAGGTCGAGAAGATGCATTACCAGAATAACCAACATGAGAAGCAGGTGTAGGAAGCAAACCTTGTCCTGAAGGTATAGAGACAGACGATGAACCACTTTGAGCTCCTTGAACCCCATAGCCAGAAGATGTATAAGGCACAAACATAGCAGAATGAGAGGTAATCCGAGCCTCAGCAGTTTGCTCAGCAGCCAGTAACTGAGCGCGAAAATCTTTCAACGAGATTGGTGTATCACGAGCAATCAAGATCGTTTTGATTATGTTGTATTCATGTGGTAAACCATTTAATGCAGCAATGATAAAGTCATCATCAGAAATCTTAGTACTAGCAGCATGTAACTGATCACGCAGATGCTTGAGACGAAGAAGAAATCGCTCGATGGAATCACCACCTTTTTGCACAGTCTGAAATTCAGTTTTCAAATGATTGATTCTGGCACGAGAAACCGACGCATAACGATCGGTGAGATTAAGCCAAGCATCCCTGACAGTCTTACAACCAATAACATACTCAATTGCTTCGTCAGAGAGAGAAGCAATGAGAAGATTGAGAAGAGCTTTATTAGTGCGCATCCAATCCTTATACTCAGCAGTTACTTCCGATGTCACTCCCTCTTCATCAACAATCGCAAATTTGGGCGGAGGAAGAGCAGAGCCATCAAAATGGCCAAAGAGGTCGTAATAGCTTGGACACCAACATTTTGAAACTAGTAGAGGACAAGCCTTTGGGAAATAAATTAGCCAACTGATCTTGGGAACAAATAAAATTGACAAACAGTTCTCCACGAGTTACTTTTTCCCATACATAATGATAATCAACCTCAAGGTGCTTGGTTCTAGAATTAAAAACCGGATTAGTTGCTAAAGCAATGGAAGAAATGTTATCACACCAGATGGTAGGAGAAGAAAGAGGCAGTTGCATGTCACAGAACAAAGAACGCAACCAAGACAATTCTACAGCCATGTATGCTAGATGACGGTATTCAACTTCAGTGCTCGAGTTAGAAAGAGTTTTCTGCTTCTTGGAACTCCACGAAATCAGATTAGGACCAAGATACACACAATAACCACCAGTGGAATGACGAGAATCTAGATCACCTGCGTAGTCTGCATCAGAAAAGGTAGACATATGCAAACCACCAGGTTTATAAGCAAGACCATGATCATAAGAAGACTTAACATACCGTAAAATTCTCTTAACAACCAACCAATGAGTAGACCGTGGAGCATGCATAAATTGACAGACCTGATTTACAACATACAATAAATCAGGTTTGGTGATTGTAAGATACTGTAAAGCACCTACAATGCTTCTATAAGTCTCAGGATCAGAATGAGTTTCACCAACATAGGCCCTCAGCTTTTGTCCACATGAAATCCAAGCTGTAGGAGATATTCAGAGAACCGTTGAAACCATGCTCGTGGAGCTTGTTTCAATCCATATAGACTACACTTCAATTTACACACATGAGAGGGAAACTGTTGATTCACAAAGCCAGTAGGTTGTTTCATAAACACATCTTCAGAGAGATTTCCATGTAGGAATGCGTTTTGTATATCAAATTGGTGAACCTGCCATCTATTGCTCACGGCCAGGCTAAGGACAAAACGAATGGTGTTGTGTTTGACCATGGTACTGAAGGTTTCACTATAGTCGATTCCTTACTGCTAATGGAAACCATTGGCAATAAGTCTGGCCTTGTATCTCTCTATTGATCCATCTGGTTTCTTCTTTACTTTGAACACCCACTTATTTGGAAGCAAATTCATATGAGACTGATAAGGAACAAACTGCCAAGTACCATTACGTTGTAAAGCATTAAATTCCTGAGCCATAGCATGTCTCCACTCCTCCTGTTTCATTGTCTGACTAAAACAAGTAGGTTCAATGCATTTAGCATCTATAATAACATGTAGAGCATATCTCGGATTGGGTTTTTGAACACCCAACCGAGACCTGGTCATCATAGTATGATGGGAAACAGCTTGACAAACCTGCGGGACAACATCTTCATTTATTGGCTCATAAGGAGTTATAGACTCTTACTAAACAGGTGGAAAAGGAGTAAGTGTTTGAGTGGGAGAAGGAGATTGATTTAATTGCACATGGTCAGGCGTGCAATGAGGAAGTGGAGGTGAAGTAGGATTGTTTCTTGTAGGCAACATAACAGAACTTGGTATCAAAATTGAATTAGTTGTTTCTGGAAAAGTAAACAACATGGCAGAATCAAAATTGTTACTTGTGTGTTCGACGCTCCCCTTGGAAGATGTGAGTTCCTAAAATGGAAAAAAGTCCTCATTGAATAGGACATGGCGAGACAAATAAATTCGTCACGTGGATAAATCCAAACATTTATACCCTTGATGGTTAAGAGAATATCATAAGAAAACACAAGTTTTTTTTAATTATTTTGGTTGTAATTTATGTTTATTATATAGAGCGAGCCAGGGGAAACACCTACACCCAAAGATTCAAAGCATGTCATATGAAGATGGTTTAGCACACGTGTGGGAATGCAATTTATGATATAAGTGGCAGTTTGGCATTTTATATAAATGAAAATACGTGAGCAGAGCAATTGGACCTTATATTGGTAAGTGCATGTGTTAGTGCATTTAGGGTTGCAGATGCCATGTTCAAGGTGGAATGGTCAGAGACTTATCTTTTGCGCCCTGAATTCATCCAAGACTGGCGGTTTTGAGATTTTAGGGGTCTTGTACCCAAAACAATAATATAGTCCCTTATATTGGGCTACATGAAAACTAATATTAGATAGGAAAACCAACATCAACAAAATAAATATCTGTACAAAATAAACTAATAAATACACCCACATCAACAAAATAGTATTTAATATGCTGCCCTATTAAATACCAACTCTCTTTATTTTAGATTGAATGAAAAACGGAAGATGAAAATCAATAAATATTATTAAATTAATTTACTACAACATTATATTAATATAATATAACATTTAATGTAGGGCCCTCTTCAAAGTGGGCCCTGTGCAATTGCCCATAATGCACGGCCCAGAAGGTGCCCCTGATTCCACGTTGGTCTTCTTCTCAGAGTTCTTCAATGTTTGTGACCACTTTTTTTTATTGTTTGTAACACAGTCAGTCCATTGATTTTAGAGGTCTTGGGCAAAAATGAAAAATGAGGCCTTTTTTGTGTAGTACTTACCTCATTTTGAACAAAAATTATAACAAAAAATTTCAAAACTTAGGTGGTAAGTAGGTTAGTTTAAGTTAAAAAGACCCATTATATGAAAGATAGAGAAAAAGACAAAAAAAAAAAAAAGTTTAAAAAAAAGTCCAAAGAGCATTAGTTTCACACATAAAAGGGGTTTTTTTTTTTTGCTAGTACACTTATTGGATAGGTGTGTAGGAGGCCCTGTGCCGTCACCTAGCCAGCACAACCTGTGGGCCTGGCCTGGTTTGTAACATTAACCTTACAGTTTCCTATCTTAGTGAGTGTTGTTTTGATGTTCTGCTTCTATAGGCCTTCTTGGCTGCATCCAATGAATTAAATATCGATATTATCAGCGATTCTGCAAGCTAATATTTATTATCTAGGATAAATTTCTATATTAAAAAAAACACCAAGGGGATTCGAACCCCTCCCATTTTACTCCTTCAACACCTTAACCACCATATTACTTATGTTTTTGTGAAAATATGCTAAAATATTTATATATATATATATGTTTGTACAATATCTGGCCAAGCATTCCCAAGCCAATCCAAGCAAAGGGAAAGGAGTCCCACATCGACAAAACACAAGAGAAGGGGACTCTCCCTTCCCTATAAAAAGAGACCCCTTCACTACAATACAGAGGTAAGACTTTTCAGCTTGACTTTTATACTAATATCTTGTCAACAGCAAAAGCTCTTAGAAAACAATCTTACTTCGGCATCGGAGGGTCTTAGGCTGGTTCCACACCGGTTCCATAGACCTTACGAATCTTAGCTTCCTTCTATTCAGGATCAGCATCCGAAGGCAAGAAGAATCTCCATCTATCACTCAATCGATCTACTAGATCGTCCACATCTCTTGTAAGTTGTACTCATCTCTATCTGTTCAGTTTTAGTGCCAACAGATTGGCGCCGTCTGTGGGAAGCGACACAAAACGCTATGTCGTTCTCCTTCACGAGTGCTCTCGGCACCCTTTTTGAGCCATGCCCTCGGCACCTCCTACAATCGGCCTTCGGCACCTTTGCATCATTCGGCGCGCGCGATGTCTTCACATCCCCCCAATGATTCGGCATCGGCCTTCGGCCTTAGGCACCCCATCATCATTCGGCGCGTGCGATGTCTTCACATCCCCCCAATGATTCGGCATCTGCCTTCGGCCTTCGGCGCCCTTGCATCATTTGGCGCGTGCGATGTCTTCACATTCCCTCAATGATTCGGCATCGGCCATCGGCCATCAACCTTCGGCCATCAGCATCAGCCTTCGGCCATCAGCCATCAGCCATCAGCCTTCGGCCATCAGCCTTCGGCCATCAGCATCAGCCTTCGGCCACCAGCCATCGGCCATCAGCCATCGGCCATCAGCCTTCGGCCATCAGCCTTCAGCCATCAGCCATCGGCTTTTTCTCAAAGCCATGCCGAACAACACCTTCTAGGAGACACTTCTCCAGCGCCTTTTCTCAAAGCCATGCCGAACGGCACCTTCCATGAGACACTTCTCCCTTACGGCGCCATCGGCCATTAGCATCAGCCATCGGCCATCAGCCTTCGGCCATCAGCATCAGCCTTCGACCATCAACCTTCGGCCATCAGCATCAGCCTTCGGCCATCTGCCTTCGGCCATCGGCCTTCGGCCATTGCCATCAGCCTTCGGCCATCAGCCTTCGGCCATCATCCATCGGCCATCAGCCTTCGGCCATCGGCCATCAGCCTTCGGCCATCAGCCATCGGCCATCAGCCATCGGCCATCTGCCTTCGGCCATCAGCATCAGCCATCGGCCATCAGCCATCGGCCATCGGCTTTTTCTCAAAGCCATGCCGAACGGCACCTTCTAGGAGACACTTCTCCAGCGCCTTTTCTCAAAGCCATGCCGAACGGCACCTTCCATGAGACACTTCTCCCTTACGGCGTCATCGGCCATCAGCCATCGGCCATCAGCCATCGGCCATCAGCCTTCGGCCATCTGCCTTCAGCATCAGCCTTCGGCCATCAGCCTTCGGCCATCAGCCATTGGCCATCTGCCTTCGGCCATCAGCATCAGCCTTCGACCATCTGCCTTCGGCCATCGCCATCAGACTTCGGCCATCGCCATCAGCCTTCGGCCATCAGCCTTCGGCCATCAGCCTTCGGCCATCTGCCATCAGCCTGCTGAAGAATGAGTTGAAGCATTACTTGGCCAGTACATTGATGACTGCAAGTCCCCAATCAAAAAGTACCTCCTTAATCGGGAACTTGGGGGACTCCTGTTTGTACAATATCTGGCCAAGCATTCCCAAGCCAATCCAAGCAAAGGGAAGGGAGTGCCACATCGACAAAACACAAGAGAAGGGGACTCTCCCTTCCCTATAAAAAGAGACCCCTTCACTACAATACAGGGGTAAGACTTTTCAGCTTGACTTTTATACTAATATCTTGTCAACAGCAAAAGCTCTTAGAAAACAATCTTACTTCGGCATCAGAGGGTCTTAGGCTGGTTCCACACCGGTTCCATAGACCTTACGAATCTTAGCTTCCTTCTATTCAGGATCAGCATCCGAAGGCAGGAAGAATCTCCATCTATCACTCAATCGATCTACTAGATCGTCCACATCTCTTGTAAGTTGCACTCATCTCTATTTGTTCAGTTTTAGTGCCAACAATATATATACATGGTTTTGTTTTGAATTCTTTTTGCAAGAAACAAATTTTCACATGAGAATGAATCTTCGACCATTCCTTTTCAAATTTTCATATGCTAAAATATTTATATATATACATGTTAACAATTACATGCAAAACTATTTTGGGGATTTATCATTTGATGACTACTCTTCACAATATACTTACTCATAAAGATGATGAAGATAGTGAAAAATTTAGACCTCATAGGAACTCTATGTGGTACTAAGTCACTCATGTATCTTACCATGCAATGTATAAAGTGTAAAATATTGTAGTAATTCATTATATATAAATGATTATGGTGTGTTTAATCTTCTTTCATTAATTACTACATATTTTCTACACTCACAGTGTTTGTCAGCTCGCTATATATTCAACTTAAATAAGTTGTGTGATAAACTAATAGATAATTGACTAAATAAACATCTTGCAAAGTTTCAATAAAAATTTCCAAGTTTTTCTTACAATTTCCATGGTTTTATTCAATTTTTATCGATATCGATAATATCCTGATATTTCCATCTAAATTTCCGTGTTTTTGGACTACCGATATTTCCGATATCATCGATATTTTAGACCTTGGCTGCATCAAATGCTCGTATACTTGTTGTTGATATGAGTAGAGGTGTCAAATGGATTGGGTTAGCTTGAGCACGTTCTAATTAAGTAAGGCCCAACACAGCACAACCCGCATCTTTGGGTGGGACGGGACTAGGGATGGCAACGGGTCGGGTAGGGGCCGGGTATGACAATATCATCCTCGTCCTTGCTCTCCATCCCCGCCCCCGTCCCCGAACCCATCCCATTTAATAAGTTTCGGGGAATCCCCATCCCCGTCCCCGTCGGGGGACTATCCCCCATACCCGCCCCGAATCCCCGATTTTTTTTGCATAAAAAATATTTATCATACATTTTAACATTAAGTTTCATATTAAATTTTCATTCAACACATCCAAATTAACTATAAAGTTCAACTCAACTATTCAAAATCACATAAATATGAAATTCCATAGAAGATTAGGAAGAATTAGGAGAGGGAGGTTAACTTAGGGTTAAACATAAATATTATAATTATATATTTATTTATTTAAATATAAACATATATATTTTCGGGTCGGGTTTGGGGATGGGGACGCCAATACCATCCCCTCCCCATACCCGTCGGGGATTTTTCAAGTTCGGGGATCCCCGTACCCGATACCCGTTTGGCCCCGAAATCTCCCTTCGTTAGGGTCGGGGACCCGACTGGGACCCGCCTCGGCATGGATTTTTGCCATCCCTAGACGGGACAAGGTAATTCGCCCTAATTGGCTGAGCTAACCTAAGGCCCATTTTGGGTCATGCCGGCCCAAAGCCCAATGAGCCTGCCAGTTTAAAACCTGTTTTTTAAATTATATTTATTTTAAAGTAAAATAATACATAATATTTTTATATTTTTATTTTAAATTCAAGCATATTTATTTATAAATAAGCTAGTAATTTTGTTTTTAAAGTCTCAATTTTTAAAACTCTAACAATAATCTAGCCATTTTCTATTTAAATGTACTTCAAATAAAGTTATTGACATCTTTTTTCAACAAAATATAAATCTCGTTAGTATATACATAATTGTAAAAACAAAATTGAAATGAAGTGGTAAAAAAATAAAAAAATAAATGTAATACATAAGTCAAACTTGGGGCCCATATCAGCCCTTTTAGTGGCCTGGCACGATCCCATATGGGGTAGGCCCGTGGTCTCGGGCTGGACTTGATGGTTTTCATAAATGGACGGACCCTGCCCCAATCTGTTTATTAAATGAGTTGACTCTAAATGAGCTGGACTGGCACGACACGACCCGTTTGACACTAGATGAGGTTGATGACAAAAACTGCTTTCGAGAAGTATCATAATGGTCTTTGTAAAGGGGCAAGTATGTGAATTTTCTTTACTAATAGATAAATTGGTGGTTGATATTCATGTACCTTTTGTTGTATTGAGGTTAAAAGTGTCAAAGCCAAAAATGTAAATTTGAGGTATATGGAAATATTATTTTAAGTTCTTTATGAAAGTAGCTGCTTTCTAAAGCTAGAGTCATTCTTTCTAATGACAATTTGTTGTATGATTGGTCTTTTGCATTGATGTTCCTAGCAATTTCCACACTCGTTGAATTTCTATGTATTCTATATGCAATTTACTTCCCTAAATTACCTATAGTAAAGTACTATCGCTCAAAGGCAGCTTTGAAAGGCTCTAAAACTGTATCGGTTGATCTTGTTGCTGCTGGCATCCAAACACAAGCAGACATAGAAGTATTAAAACTTTCATTAATCTGATGATGTATGTTTACTCAAATGTCTAATTACTAACAAGCTTTCAAAAATTGTGCATGTCCCAAACAGGGCCGCTCCATTGATTTTTAAGGCCCTGGGCTAAAATGAAAAATGAGGCCTTTTTGGTTTAACACTTACCTCATTTTAAACAAAAATTATAAGAAAAAGTTTCAAACTTAGGTGGTAAGTAGGTTAGTTTAAGTAAATTTCAAAAAAAGGCCCATTATTTGAAAGATAAAGAAAAAAGTTCAAAAATAAAGCTCAACAAGCATTAGTTTCAACACATAAAAGGCATTTTTTGCTAGTATACTTAAGGGTCAGGATCTAGTGAGAACGCTTATGTGAGAACATAACATGAGAACACCATTGGATCCAATCTAACGGCTGTATGAAAAGCAATTGTAAGTGCAAGTGTTGTATTAGAACGAGGCCTTCTTCTCTCTTCTCCCTCCAATACTCTCTTCTCCCTCCAAAACATCCCCTCCAAAACAGAAGTCCCCTCCAAACCAGCTGTTCACTCAGTTCAATGAAAATAACCATTTTTTTATCAGCTTTGATTGAGGAAGAACTGTAACATTGAAGAGAGAGCACCCTCATTTTTCTGGGTTTCCCATTCAGGCGAAACAAAGGAGTCTTGGATTTTATAATTTCATCTCTGTGGTTGGGTTTTTGGGGTCGGGACATACGTCAATCCTTGAGCAACGTCGAAAATGGCGTTGAGTTGGAAAGTGCTGACCGTACCGTTGTGGTTCTGCTCTGTTGGTTTTGAAATCCTTGAGCGGGGCGAAACAGGGGTTGAGGAAGAAGAAAAGTTTTTGGGGTTGACGTCCAGATCTAAAAGGTCTACGTTACGTTGTCGTAGTTGTTGAAAATTTGAAGTTGGAAATCAGTTACGAGGTAAGCCATATACTGTATTTGTCAATTTCATTATTGGGCATCAGCATGAGTTAGATTAGGTTGTATGTATGTCTTTAATGTTTCAGCGGAGAGTCATTCGCATGTCATATGTTAGTCAATATTTATTGTAAAGCTGTTTGAAAGCATGTGCCAAATATTGGGCATCAGCATGAGTCAGATTAGGTTGTATGTATGTCTTTAATGTTTCACTAGAGAGTCATTTGGATGTCATATGTTAGTTGATATATATTTTGAAGCTCTTTGAAAGCCTGTGCCAAATATTGGGCATCAGCACGAGTTACGTTAGTGTTTATGTAGGTCTTTAATGTTTCACAGATAGTGATTTGAATGTCATATATGATGGTTATTATGTGATATTCAGGGTTAAATTGCAAGAACTGTGAAATGGAGTGCGAAGGACAGGTGACACCGGAAGTTAGTTCGGAATTGAAACCAAAATTGGGACTTGAATTTGATTGCTGTGAGGATGTGTTCAATTTCTATAATATGTATGCCGCGAAAGCCGGATTCGGCATTCGGTGTTCTACAACGAGAACTTGCACATTCACAGGAGAGGTAACAAGGAAAGAATATGTATGCTGTAAACAAGGGTACGCGTTGACAAGCACTGTTAGTCGCAAGAGAAGACATCGAGGTTGTACTCGAACTGGGTGCAAGGCTAAACTTGCGATTTTGAAGGTAAACGAGAAGAATAAGTACACTGTTGTAGGATTCAATGAGGTACACAACCATGACATGACAACAGTTGATAAAGTCCATCTATTGAGATCTCACCGTAACTTAACAGAGTCTACAAAGGCCTATAGTGCACATATGAGCAAAGTTAATATCCCTGTACATAAACAGGTAAGCCTTCTTGAGGTGCAAGTAGGGGGATTGGAAAATGTTGGGTTTGTTAGGAGAGATATCTATAATTATGCAAGGGACGTGCGTGGGGAGGTGATTGGCCATGATGCACAGCTGCTGAAGGAGCATTTTTTGGCTGAGCAAGGAAAAAATGAATCATTTTATTTCAATATGGAGGTAGATTCGGAAGGAAGGATGGGAAATGTTTTCTGGGCAGATGCAAGGTCAAGACGAGCTTATGGGTTTTTTGGGGATGTGGTGGTATTTGATACGACGTTCAACACGAACTGCTATGGGATGGTCTTTGCGCCTTTGTTAGGCGTTAATAACCATAGGCAGACAGTGTTGTTTGGTTGTGCATTCCTAACTAGTGAAACCACGGATTCATTTGTATGGTTGTTCGAAGAATTCAAGAAAGCCATGCCAGGTGAGCCACCCAAAATGATCATCATTGATCAAGATGCAGCCATGTCAAAGGCAATTGCTTTAACTCTCCCAACAACATTCCATAGATATTGCATATGGCATATCTTGAATAAGTTTATGGAGAAACCCGGCATTGGGGAATGTTTTTCGGAAATGTGCAAATGCATATGGGGTATGGACACGAAAGAAGAATTTGATGCGAAATGGGATGAAATCGTCACAAGCAATGGGCTGAAAGACCATCCGTGGCTGAGCTCGATGCATGCTTTGCGGGAGAATTGGGTTCCATCATATGTAAAACATGTGTTTTCGGCTGGGATGTCAAGTAGTCAACGGGCTGAAAGCTGTCATGCATTTTTCAAACAATATATTAACCGGAAAAACACATTGATGGAATTCATTGTACGTTTTGAAAGAGCTGTTGGTTCACAGAGGCACAAGGAGTTAATGGCTGATCATGCTGATACCAATGAAAAACCTCCACTGCCATTTCGAACACCAATGCAACATCAAATGGCACGCATTTACACTCGGGAAATTCTTGAAATGTTTGAGAGGGAAGACTTCCGAAGCCTTTTATGCTTGTTCGAACTTGTAGAGCAAGATGAGACCCAGTGCAGGTACAAAGTAAGTGAGCGGGTAAATCCGGGGGTGACACGGATGAAGGAGCTTGTGCATGATAAAGATGCCGATAAAGCTTATTGCAGCTGCAAAGGATTTGAATTTTGGGGTATTCCGTGCCGACACATCCTAGCATTTTTAAGAATGAAGCAGGTGGAGCACTTGCCAGACAATTACATAGTGACACGATGGCTTCAAAGTGCAAAGTGCGGTGTAGTATATGATAAGAATGACAAAGAAGTTAAAGATTGCGTGGACGGTTTGGTTTTAGTTAAGAGATCGAAACTTTGCAAAGTTGCAGGTGAGTTGATAGATTCTGCTTTGTTGTGTGATGAAGGTTTTGAGTTGCTGGAAAATTCATTTGACGACATTCGTGGGAAGCTTACAAGGTTGTTGTCATCAAGAGCTCGTGTCGAAGACACACCCAATGGAGAGGTCAGAACTAGTTCTTCCCAAGTCAGAATTAAGGATCCCCATCGAGTAAAACCAAAAGGGCGTGCGAGAAGAGTGAAAGGACAAAAAGAGAAGGCAGCGGAAGGACATAAACGGCGGTGCAGTGAATGTAGGAAGACTGATCATGACAGACGGAGTTGTCCAAAACTTGTGAGCGGGTAAGTGAATATGTAATTGTCTGGGTTTGAATTTTGTACAAGAAATGCTGTTGACTTGTTTCTTTGTTTCGATGTTGCAGCTCTTCATCTTCCGACGCAGAAGTTGGTGCTGCAGTTGATGAGAATTTGCAGCCCAGTCAGAGCACGCAGGACAGGGAACCTACAATGACAGAGTCATTTCTGCAAGAGTTTGATTTCATTTACGGTCCCGGAGTTTGAATATTTGTTGACACCAATTTGCGTATTTTTGGAAACCGTCTGGAACCGTTAGTGAATCTTATGTAAGTGCCTCATGTTGATACTGAACTAAGGTATGTGAAAAGCAACAGTGAAACCGCCCAAAAACAAAGTAACTTTTGTATTCGATAATTATTAAGTGTCACAAACGTATCGCATGACTTACATTCGACCCCCTGGAAAAAAAAAAAAAAAAACTACATTAAAGTGAACAATAAGTTATTTGAAGAGCCACTTAGTTATCATCATCAAAGTCATCACTTGACTCAAAGCGGCCACGTTCCTCCCAATCTAGAATGCGTTTTGTCATTGTAGCAATCCTCGCACCAGTCTGGGGGTAATGCAAACAATGGGAGATGGGGGCTTTGGGGGAGAAGGGGTCGGGGACCGATAGTATTGAACATTGTCTGGACCTACGTGGAATAGATCCCTGCACGTCCCACAAGGATGGTCGTGAACGTCACCATGCTTGCAATAATTATGTGCAACTCGAACTTTCGGATCCATCTTTGGTTGAAGGTGGATGTCCATCCTGGGGCTTTGGTGTTTTCAGAACGTGGAGCCAGTGTTTGAAAGGATTCGTTTGGGATTCATGCAATGTGGGTAACGTTTTATACACCTTTGCAACGGTTGCAAGGAAAATGAAATATGTAGGTAAGGGAATCTTGAAACCATCACTGTGTGTCAGCAAGGGAATCTTGAAACCATCACTATGTGCCAGTAATGTGTCAAAGAACCGAATATATATGTCAGATAATCTTGAAAAACTTTATCGACCCACCGACAATTTTTAAACCAAAAATTTGAGCACTATTAGTAACTGAACTCTACTAATCCAGTAGTTAGTGATCGAAGAAATAAGATTGAACTCTGGTAAGAACATAGAACCCAAGGCTGTGATAGCAGATTTAAACCTGAATAAGGTGCACGTAAGTCAGATCGGGCATAAACATGTAAACACAAACCCAGATCTGGCATTAACAAAAAACAAACAAGTGAATAACGATTGCCTAGCGATTCATATGGCTACCAGCCGTCATTATCGTTGGCTTTGGCTGGTTGGTGGCCTAGCTCTGGTGGGTGTACACCGCCGGAGATGATTTGCTGTGCAGCAGACGGAGTTATGGCGTCCCAGTCAATATGTTTGTGGACATCTGCAGCGAACCGTCGGAATTGCTCAAAACCTTCGTTGAAAGCCACAGACATTGCCTGCCCATGCTTGTCGCCTCCTTTGTGGATGCTCAAAGATTCGTACGTAGCATCCTCCAGGGTCATTTGCAAATCCTCTGCTTTGAGCTTTCTTCTTTGGCCACGAATTCTGTGCTTCTCTTTTCTGTAACGCGCTTTGTTCACTTGGCGCGTCAAATACGCCAACTTCTGCTCAGCTCCGACACACTTTTGAGTCCAATAATGGACCAAGGAGGAGTCGTGTTCCAGTTTGTTCTTCATATCATTTATTTTCCATAGCAGGATCATCGGAGTCGCCCTCGCTTGCCGAGGAGGTTGGAAGTGGCAGCGGTGGTAGAGGGGAACCTGAGATAGTCGGGGGCATATTCCCATGACCCATCGGAGTCCCCCTGATTTGCATTGCCGTCTGAACTGGTTGACATGTTGACAATCTTCAGTTTCTTCAGATTGGGGGATTCGTTGTATGCACAAAACACAACTCCAAAGAAGAGTCAGGAAGAAAACAAGATGTTGATCTACGGCAATGAGTATCCCATAGCCATACGACACCGTTTATATATGATGTCCTGGAGTATTCCGCAGTTTGTTTTATCTGTTTTCCCCATCTGTCACATCAGTTTTGTTTTTTGGTTCAGTAATGAGAGCATTTGATTTAGGTTGAATTCGGATTAAAGGCTCGTATTAATCACAGATAGCATACACATGAATTTTGAATTTTCAACTTTCAATGAGGTGGTAGCATTTGTCGAATTATTATCCCGATGTTTGCAAAGGAAGGGTGAGAGAATGGTGAATGACGTCCACGTGTGCACCTACCGAAGGTTGATGCTGTGAGGTCCCGCCATGTGTTGTATTTCGTTATTTTCATTACACAACTAGGGGAAAATTATTGAAGACATGGTAATAACAAGGAGAAAAATCGGAAAAAATGCAACAAAATTGATACCAGCTCCTTGTGGCATTACACAACTGGGGGAAGCTATAAATCGTCAAAAGTGTTTTTTCAACTCACTTTCGTAATCAATTTCATAAGATGTGATAATACAGAGTGTACACTTCATCTTCGGAATATGGTTTGAACTAGCTTTCGTTTCAACCGTAACATTATGTTTTGCCAACCTTTTCCGTCTATTTCCTTCACGTTCATTATCTAATTTAAAATAACACAACTATCAGTTACATTTGCTTCGTATGTAATATTTGGGAAAAATTAGTCTTATTTTCTCCTTTCAAATGACACACAATATTATTATTGTTATTTCATTGGTCATATATTATATATTTCACACGAATAAGCACACCTCATATTACCATTTTAGGAACAACAGCTCCTGTGAGGGAGATCCAATCCAATCAAATGCTAAAAACTATCCCATTCCTTTTAGGCATTTTGTAAAGAGAAATTAAATATGTTGACAGAAAATAATGTCAACATACTTCAATTAAAGCATACCCGTTAGCTTTACAAAAGTACCCATAATCAACCAAAAGCAGTTTCCCATAATTTTCACTCGCTCTTTCTTCACGTCTACAGCTTGGATACATACAAGATACCATCTGAAGTGTCCAAACCAAAATGGTTACACCTTGAGGAGCGCACACAAACTTGGAACAAAAGCAGTCAAAATGAACGTTTACGCATTTTTTCCAAACAAACTTACTGAAAATAACGAAAATGAACGTTGTCCAGCGACGGTTTACTCCATGGCGTCTTC
>BPUM01000654.1:0-18027 GCA_020521455.1 Prunus kanzakura
GTGTGAAGTCTACAGAAATTTAAACCTAATGCTCTGATACCAAGTTGAAAGGACCCGACCCAAATTTCACTTTGGAATCTGCACCGAATCATGTGCGTGTCAGACACCTGGTAGGTGCCGGGCACACTTGACTAAATTGCCCATCTAACTACGACTCAAAATTTCCTTCAAGGTTTGACTTATGCCGAAAATTCGGTAGTCTCCCCTGTCAGTTTCTCGTTTCCCAAAAATTTGCACCTGTACAAAACGTAATTCAAATAACCACAAAATTTCAACATGCACAATGGTAGGACACACACAACCAACGACAAATCTTTATGGCCTCAAGCCTTGCAGAAATCTTAGGGCAATTTTAGAGCAATACTAATCAATTTAATTTACAGGAATAGTTCGATTACAATAGAAATCCTACAAAGAGGGAAAGGATTAATGGTGGTGATGATAGAGAGAGATCAAAGAAGCAAACAATAGCCAACGAAGTATAGCTCAGTGGAAAATGGCATTTACTTGCATACCAAAGGTCTTAGGTTCGAATCCACATGGCATCATAGTTTCGTGTGTGTGAGAAATCCCCCTCCCATGTAGTTTAGACTATTGCTTGTACTAAAAAATAGAAGCAAACAAGAAAAAAAAAAAGCAGGAAAAAAAATGATTTATTTACATTAACACCTCTTGAGGATTATGGCATCTTTCCAAAAGCTCGCCAGTTTTCAAAAAGTTTACCAAATGCCCGACTACTTTCTCTCACAACTGATTTTTCTCGCATTATTTTTGTTGGGGTCTTTTTCCATCGGAAGGCTCGTCTATGCTTGTTGATTCTTGGACCGCCATAGAGTGGTGAATTAAGCCTTCGTTGCTTCTTTTTCTGAGCTAGCGGGAACTATGCCCAAAGCATCCCGGGGGAGAAGCAAGTCCCAGGGGAGTGCTTTGTTCTTCTTCCAGCGGCTGCATGTTTTGTGCTGATGTTTCCAGCAGCTAGACGAAGAGTTGGAGATGGTGCATTGATGTTGCATAGGCTTGGCATGAGAGTTTGCTTTGTGTTGTGAATTTTAGACAACCTGAAAAATGGAGATTATAAGGATTAGTCTAAACACAAATTATACTCGCAAGTGCACAAGGTCAATCGTAATATAGTATGGCAAATACGAGGTCATTTCCACGAGGATTGAGTTCAACTTCCAATTAGTCTAACCTAATTTCCTTCACAAAATACTTTACCTACTCTAATTATATAAACAAGAAATTAAACATGTAGCATACTCACGTAAAAACAAAAGGGGTTTTGTGAAAGAATGATTTAATTAACAACGAAATTAAAAGACAAAATAAGTAGAAAGTAATGAAACACAAGGATGAGAAATTCAAATTGATAAAATTACTAGGACAATGAATGCACCACTAGTAATCTGATCTAGCCTCTTATTCACCTACCTATTTACTAACCATTTGATGTCGCCGCTTAGTTTTCCTTTTTCATGAATTACCTATGGTATTTAGGCTAACTCGTATATTCCTACATGCAATTCGCCTATGGTATTTAGGTCAAATATCAACACATAGAAACTCATTAAGATTAGTGAAAACCTCGAACAAGCATGTAAACCCTAGGAGTATGGTATTTACCCTAGACGAATTACAAATCCTAATCACAAGAAGCAAGCATCAAATTAAGTATGGTATTTACTCTAATTTGCATCCGATTAACTCAGTTAAAAGTCTAGATGGTGATCAAGCATCAAAATAATCAACCAAGTTACTAAGCACAGTGATTAAGAATCCAACATCAAACGGCAATCAATACATAGGTAAAATAATAAAACTAGATTATCATACTAGGGCTACATCATGCCCTAGCAAAAGAAAGGAAGAAACAATCAAACTTACACTACTAAAAAAAGGGCAAAAGACGACCAGTAAACAATGACGGTAGATCAAAAAACCGTCGTTGTTTTTTAAAAGACGACGGTAATAGAAACCCGTCGTAGAAACATACTTTAAACACCTAAAAAACCGGTACACATATAGATATTTTTAAACCACGACGCACCAAATTAAAAAAGCGTCGTCTTATTACAAAGGTATTTTTCGGAGTTAAAATCTGAACCTAAAAACAACGACTGCATCTATGAAATCACCGCCGTAGAAAGTAAAGATGACGATATAAAAATAAGACGCCGTGTTAACTAATTAATAAACACGACCCAATTTTCTTAGTCAGCGACGCATAAATTCAAAGGAATCTACGACGGTTAATTACAAAAAAAAATCGCCGATTTAAATTAAGTTACCACGACTGTAAATATAAATTTATCGACTTTTTAATTATATTATACTACGATGGTATCCATAACTCTACTGTCGCATAATTGTACTAACCACGACGGTTTGTTAAATTAACGACGTACAAATCTTTTACCATTATTCGTCTATCATTACCAGAATGAACTCTGTTCCTCATCATAATCGAACCATTATTCGTTTTTTTACCATTGTTCCTCATCATAATCGAACCAGAATGAACAAAGGCATTGTTTTAGAAGTGGATGATGTGCCAATTACTCTCACAAGGAGTTTGAGGGCAAGAAGCTTGTCTCAGCCACCAAGGAAGGTCTCAATCTTGATGAGAGTGAAGACGAGGCAAAGAAGAAGGAAGAGTTGAAGGAGAAGTTTGAGGAACTCTGCAAGGTTGTGAAGGATGTTTTGGGTGACAGAGTGGAGAAGGTTGTGGTGTCTGACCGTGTGGTAGACTCTCCCTGCTGTTTGGTGACAGGCGAGTATGGCTGGACTGCCAACATGGAAAGAATCATGAAGGCTCAGGCCTTCAGGGATAACAGAGCGGCTGGGTACATGTCGAGCAAGAAGACCATGGAGATCAACCCAGAGAACCCCATCATGGAGGAGCTGAGAAAGAGGGCTGATGCAGACCTTGTTCTCCTTCTATGCAGAAAGACAATTTTTTAGATGATGTGTGCGTGTTTGTGTCTTTCAGATACACAAACGCGCACACACATCAACATCCAAACTGAAAAATGAAAGCGAGGTGAGACAGAGAGGTGATGTGCCTCCAGAGAGGTGAGAAAAAGTTGAAACCCTAATTGAAAAATGAAGACGATAGAAAGACAGAAAACCCCTTATTTATAAACAAATCTTATATACCACGTCGGTTTTTTTAAATTATCGACGTTTATATGAAAACATAAACGTCATTTAAAACTGAAATAAGGTCGTATAAA
Organism: Prunus kanzakura; assembly: GCA_020521455.1. Lineage (NCBI taxonomy): Eukaryota > Viridiplantae > Streptophyta > Magnoliopsida > Rosales > Rosaceae > Prunus > Prunus kanzakura. The sequence continues at coordinate 3,234 of BPUM01000654.1, forward strand.
TTAATTAACAACGACGCTATATAAAAACGACGTTGTAATTTTTTGGAAAACTAATTTATTGTGTAATTAAAAAAGTTACACGTCGGTATGAGTAATTAAAACGACGTAGTATGAATTTTTAACGTCGTTATTATTGAGTATAAGGTCGTTGGGTAAATTGGAAATGACGTGATTCATCTTTTTGAAGAAACATGAGTCGTGTAATTCGATATAAAAACGGCGGTTCATTAAAATCTTGCATCGTGTAAAGTAATTTTACAGGGCGGTGTGAACCTATAGCGCCGTATAATGTTTCATACTAGGGCGCTTCCTATTAATAGCGTCGTTTTATGAAACGGTCTGTAATTATTTAAACTTTTCGCCTACCTGACCCATACTTGCACTGTTTCCAAACCCGAGAAAAACTTTCAAGCTTCTCTCATTATTCATTCTCAAAGCGCTGTTTCAAACTTTCAAGCTTATCTCCGAGAGAAAACTTTTCGTCTGCCTCTCCTCTTCGTCTTCGTCTCTGAACTGAAACACCAAACTCCAGGAGAAAGCTTTCATTGCACGCAAAGGGTAAGCATGTCTGGAAGGATTTTTGTTCCTGTTTTGCATGCGCATATCATTTTCGTTGTTTTAAATCTTTTTACATTTTTTTTTCCAAGTTTGATAAAATTTGCAGACAAAGACGGAAAGTTTCCAAGTTTGAACACTACTCTGATTCTTTTACTTCAACTAAATAAGACGACGGTAGCTTGTTATTTATGTGGTTAGATTTATAGACCACGACGGTTCGTCAGTCACCCTAGCGTCGTGTGAAAGTGTTCTTCTTTGTTTTTTAAAATGATATTCTTTTTTTGTATTTGATTTTTAAGGATATATTCATCGCAGGTTTGATTTCTCTGAACAATGGTTTGTGTTTCGAAAATCTTTTTAATTATTTTTCTGTAGAAAATATTTTACGTTTTTCCTAATTTGTTTTTGTGGTATAGACGATGGTATATTAATATTTACGTCGTTTTATTTTCAATACCACGGCGAATGTTTATTATTAACGTCGTTGTAATATTTAATACTCTTTTTTTTGTGATTATATCATAAGACGTCGGTTGTTTATTATTGACGTCGTTGTAATATTTTATCACGTCGGTGGTTAATTACCGTCGTGAACATTTATTATTACGTCGATTGTTTTGTTCTTACGTCGTTTGAAATATTATAATACGTCGTAGTTTATAAATAATCGTCGTGTTTTTTCTTAATTTCACTGATATATTTTCACTTGCAGGTTTGATTTGTCTGTAACCATGGTTTCTCATTCCCAAAGTAAGGAGTCTGGCTTGAAAAAAAATGAATGTAAGGAGCTTAGAGTTGTAAATCCTCAAGCCAAGTCCTCGAAGAAGATGAAGTTTGTTTCATCTTCTGAGACAGAACCAGCCAGCACGGCAACATTTTCTGAGGAGCCAAAGTCAGGTCGGGGTATAAGCACAATGCCCCGTCTTGTGAAGAGAAAATTTCAGAAAATCAAGCCTATTGTTGAGTACAATGACATGGGTAAACCATTTGGCCTTGCACATAGTGAGATGCAGTCCTACATTGGTGTGTTGGCACGCTCCAGAGTCCCACTTGTGGACAAGAAATGGGTTCAAATATGCAAGGATATAAAATAGCATATTTGGGAAGCCGTTGACATGGCTTTTGTGCTTGGTCAAGGGGGCAAGAAAATGGTGCTATCTTCTGCCGCCAAGAAATGGAAGGATTTCAAGTCTACACTAACCAGGGTTCATATCCTTCCATTCATCAAGGAGAAGGAGAAATTAAGGCAACCCCCTGAAACATACAAATTCATAGAGAAAGCTCAATGGGATGCCTTTGTAGCTTCAAGGTTATCTGAAAAATTTGAGGCTGTGCATGAAGAACAATCACAAAGGAGGGAGAAACTTGAGTACAATCATCGATTGTCTCGAAAAGGATATGTTGGTTTGAAGGAGCAGTTGGTGGAAATCATGCCTGGGGTAGATATTGATCGATCTACCTTATGGAAAAAAGCTAGAGAAGACAAACATGGTAACATCCCGGATCCAAAGGCTGCAGAGGAAGCAAAATTAACTGTAAGCCTACTCACTCTATTTTAAAAAATTTATAACGTCTGCTGTTATATTTTTGCATCGTGTGAAAAATATTACTACGTCGAAATATTTTAAAACATGTCGTTAAAGGTCTGAATCTGTAATCACTACTCTGTTTTTTGTAATTATATCATAAGACATCGGTGGTTTATTATTGACGTCGTGTTAATAATTAATAATGTCGGTATTTAGGTAGCGTCGTCTAAAATATTATATTACGTCGATTGTTATGTTATTAAGTCGTGTGAAATATTATATTACGTCTATTTTGTCTATTTTTTATAAATAACCGTCGTTTTTTTCCTTATTCTGACTTTTTATTATGTCTTTTTGTTAGGATGATTTGCAAAAGCAAGTCTCTGAAGGCAATCTTTCTCTGTCAGGAACCAATGATGTGTTGACAATGGCTTTGGGTCCCGAGCATCCAGGAAGAGTTAGAGGGGTAGGGGCTGGGATTTCCCCCAAGTAATACTTCAATTTACCTAGACAACAGAAGGTAAGGTTTGCCGATCAATTGAAGGAAAGTGTAAGACTTGTCCTTCAAGAAGAGACTTTGAAAATGGAGGCTAGATCAAGGGAAGAGAGTTTAAAGATGGAGGCTAGGACCAAGCAATTGGTAGAAGCTGAGAGCGAAAATTTGCTGAGTCAGCTTTCCAAACTCATCCCCAATTTTGATCCAAGCGTGCTGAAACTGAAAACAATGTCCCAAATCCAAGGGCAAAGTCCCAAAAATCCAATATCGGACAAAGCAAGCTGCTCTGGGGCACTTGATGTTAGAGCCCTACAATTTGAGGAGGATACTGCCAAGAATGGGGAAAAGCAGGAAGAAATGGTAACGTCTTTGAACTTTGAATTCTTTGTTTCTCTGTTTATATTTATCGCCGTGTTAAAGTTATACCACGACGCTTTTTTCTTAAACCGTCGTTTAATGTTATTTAGACGTCTGTAATTATTACGTACCGTCTTCTGTTAAGGTTTACCACGATGGTTTATTTACTTGTTTTTAATTTTTGTACAATGTCATTTATATATTTCTTTATTTCTTAAAACAGAAATCCGGGGAAGTAGAAAAGAGAGTAGAAGGAAAGATACTTGAGATAGTTGAACAGGTAAATTCTCATAACTTTGCCTTTTTCATTTGTTTTTCAATTTTCATTACCGTCGTAATAAATAAATTACCACGACGTTTATTATTTACCGTCGTTTAATGAATTTTACACGTCTGTAATTATTACATACCGTCGTCTGTTATTTAATACCACGACGGTTTAATTTAATTTTTTACTTTTTGTACAATGTCTTATATATATTTCTTTATTTCTTATAACAGAAATCCGGGGATGTAGAAAAGATAGTAGAAAAGATAGAAGAAAAGAAAGATGAAAAGGTAAATTCTCATAACTTTGCCTTTTTCATTTGTTTTTCAATTTTCAGACGTCTATATTTTCTTTAAACCGTCATTTGTTTTAAATTTCCACGGCAGTTGTTATTTAATTGAATGTTTAAATTGTTGTACAAGCTTTCTTATATATATATCTCTTTATTTATTAAAACAGCAATCCAGTGTTGGAGAAAAGCAAATTGAAAAGGTAAATTCATTAATTATGAATTTTACATTTGAATTAGACGTCGGTTTTTTTTAAACGACGTAATAAAGTATTCATTATGACGGTATTTTTCACCCGTCGTGTAACTTATTTTAAGACGACGGTTTTTTATTTAAACCGTCGTGTTTATTTATTTACCACGTCACTTTATGTTGCTTTATTTCTTCAAACTGAATACTGAAGTACCAGATTATTCAAAGCTGGAGTTGCCATATTCTTTACAATCCCTTTGTAGTAATGTGGAATCGACACTAAAGCCTCAGGAGAAGGCTATGACCTTTACAATTGAGAAGGAGGTGTTTGGCATAGATCGTAATACCTTCGTCTTGCATGAAGATATTACCCAATTTGCTGGCATGGAAGAAATTGGGGCTACTGTTGTTGCACTATATATGAGGTTTGTCCTTATCAAATATTCATTTGACACTCTCCTTTATGTTTGAAAAAAAAAACACTCATGGTTTCAATTCATATATTTAGGTGCCTATTTGATCATTTGAAAGCTGCAAATATGGTGAATATGGTTGGCTTTATAGACCCTGCTGTAGTTAGTGCCGACGCTGGTTCATTAACTGAAAGATCACGTATCGTAGCCAGTCGACTTCAAAAAACAGATGGTGAACAGATTTTCCTGATGCCTTACAATCCAGGGTTAGTCTCCAAACAAAAAACAGGATTTTGTTTGTATGATGCTCTGCATATAAAACTATTTAACCTTTATATTTATTTTGTGCAGCCGTCATTGGGTCTTGATCATTGTGAGAGCAAAGAAGGAGACCGTCTATTTTCTGGATCCACTGCCTGGAAATCGTGTTGTGGATGAGGACGGGAAAAACATAGTGAACAGTGCTCTAAAAATGTATAATACACACATAGGCAGAGTAGGCCGTAAAACACCTCTTTGGAAAACTCTGCCCGGCACTCCAAAGCAACCAAGCAGTGTAGAATGCGGGTATTATGTCATGCGCTTTATGAGAGACATCATAAAGGATACTTCCCTGGAATTTGAGAAGATGGCAAGAAGAAAATTTTCAGATTTATTTTTATGTGGGTTTTTATATTATCAACGACGGTAAATTACAAATACCGTCGTTGAATATATATACTACGTCGGTAAATGAAAAATAGCGTCGTCTGTGAGATTAATCTTTGTTTATGGATTGCAGTTTGCGAAGGGAAAGGATCAAGCGCCATACCCCCAAGAAGCCATTGAAGAAGTTAGGAAAGAATGGGCAGAGTTTGTTTGTGTTCATATGGAGTAGAGGAATTTTAGAATACTTAAACATTTTTATAAAATGTACAAATTTTGTTAGAATTAGACAAGTTTTTGTACAAAATTGGTTAGAATTAGACAAGTTTTTGTGCAAATTTTATGTATAATGTACATTCTTTTTTTCCCTATGAATTTCAAATAGGTTTTCATTATTTTTAAAAAACGGAAATTGTGTGACCGACGTGTAATAAAACTTGCAACGACATAATTATATAGAACACCGTCGTCTTTATATCTATCAAAATTAAAAATATTCATAATAAATTAAAAATATAACGAAAAAATGCACCGTCAACCTCCCTGTAAATTTGTTGAGGTTTTCATGTTGTGAAAAACCCAAGATCATGCTGAACCAAATTTGTTGAGGTTTTCATGTTGTGAAAAACCGTCGTTTCTTCAAAAAGACGTTGTACACACATAACAACGTCACAGTTCTTTAAAAAGCAACGTAAAAGGTTTTTCAAACGGCGCTCTTGGTTCTTGATATTAGACGGCGAGAAGTTAAGAGTTTAGGTCGTGGAAAATGGTTTGTACGTCGTTTTCTGTGTAAAAATGGCCATGGTTTTAACTTTAAACGACGTTTGTTTTAAAATTAGGTCGTTTATTATAATTTAAAACATCGTTAATTTATTAACGCCGACGTGGTTTGTGGGTTTTATTAATAATATTTTATTCTATTTAATTCGAAATATTCATAATAAATTTAAAATAAATCCAAAAAATGCAATGTCAACTCCTATGAAGTCATTGCGATATTTTCTTCCCCCTTAAGCTTTAAAAAATTAGGTTTGAGTTATACAAATTTAAAATTACCACCAAAAAGAAAAATGTTTTCATGAGTCACAATATCACTTATACTTTAATGGTTTAGGGTTTAGGATTTAGGGGGATAAAGGTTTATTTTTGGGGTTTAGGGTTTATGGTTAATATATATTAGGCCGTAAAACCATAAACCCTTTTCTAAAAGTATTTAAAAATATATATATAATTTAGGGTTTATATTTTATGGTTTAGGGTTTAGGGTATAGATGTAATAAGCGTCATGTTCATTTATATTTTTAACGACAGTTGTGTTGTTTTCCGTCGATGATTTACGAAGAGCGCATTTCTAAACCGTGGTTTCTTTAAAATGACGTTGTACACATATAACAACGTCATATTTTTTTAAAAAGCGACGTAAAATATTTTTAAAACGACGTTATTGGTTATATAGACGACGTTGTTTTCTTGACATTAGATGGCGAGAGGTTAAGAGTTTAGGTCATGGAAAATGGTTTGTACGTCATTTTCTGTTTAAAAATGGCCATGGTTTTAACTTTAAACGACGTTTGTTTTAAAATTAAGTCGTTTATTATGATTTACAACGTCGTTAATTTATTAACGCCGACGTCGTTTGTGGGTTTTATTAATAATATTTTATTCTATTTAATTCGAAATATTCATAATAAATTTAAAATAACTCCAAAAAATGCAACGTCAACTCCTATGAAGTCATTGAGATATTTTCTTCCCCCTTAAGCTTTAAAAAATTAAGTTTGAGTTATACAAATTTAAAATTACCACCAAAAAGAGAAATGTTTTCATGAGTCACAACATCACTTATACTTTAATGGTTTAGGGTTTAAATAAATTTAGAAAAGGGATTAGGGTTTAGGGTTTTATGGACGAGATATTTTAGGCCATAAAACCCTAATCCCTTTTGAAAAATTATTTTTCAAAAAAAATATATAATTTAGGTTTTATTTATTAGGGTTTAGGGTTTAGGGTTTAGGGTATATTTGTCTACTTAATTTTCTAATACGTCTGTTTTTTTACGACGTATGGAGATACCACGACCCAATTATTTTAATAGGCGTCATATTTCTTTAGACATGTTAACGACGGTTTTTTTGTTTTCCGTCCTAAGGATATTTACAACGACGTAAGTTTTTAAATAAGCGTCATGTTTAGGCTGAACTTTTAACGACGGTTGTTTTTTTTTGTTTCCGTCGCTGTTTTTTTAAAAAGCGCGCTTTCTAAAAATTTCACCTCGACCTAAAATTTTCAGATTTCGCTCTAACTCTTATACTTGTAACCCTGAACCAAGTTGGCCATAGTCTGTGACCTAAAACATTTCGCTCTGCTCTCTCACTTCAACTCTAATTCAAAATTGGGCTCTCCATCGAATCCAAGTTGGCCATAATCTGTGAGCTCTGCCTACCTGTAAGTACAAACCCTAATCTCATGCTTGTAAATTCATTGAATGATATTCAGTTCTGTGGTAAAGGGTTTTGTGATTTTTTAATGTTGTCGACGGTATGGGTTAATGGATTTAATGTTTAATGTTTTCATGAATCGGGAATGGATTTAATGTTGTCGGATCTTTTAATCACTCTCTGTTATTATGAATCGGGAATGGATTTAATGTTTTCATGCTTAGTATATGTTGGTTTCGTGCTTAGTATACGTGTTCTTAATACCCAACATAAAAATTAATGTATATGTTGTGTTCTGAATATATTTTGGGTTCTTGAAAATAAACTGGGATTTCGATATCTTTTTTATGCATACGACGACGGTTTTTTTAACAAACTGTCGTCTGTAAATTTATACCACGACGCATTTTTTAACTACCGTCGTGGTTCAAGTTCGCTGGCCTCTGTTTCTTGCTAGCATTAGACGACGTTTTTTTAAAACCCGTCGTCTATATATGTGTAATATGTCTGTTGTTGTTTAAAAACCGTCGTCTGTATACTATATTATTTGCTATTAAAACCTTATATAATCTGCTATAATGATAGTCATTGCATGTCTTTTCACCTTATTATAGATAATAAGATATAGTCTCGGAGATGGATAAGTCATGGATGCACTCGGATAGAAGATCGAAGGCATATGAGTTAGGGGTGGAAGCATTTTTGCAATTTTCTGTAGAAAATCTTCTAACTACAACGCATATCCGTTGTCCATGTGTTAAATGTGTGAATTTGAAATTGTTTGGGGTTGGAATTATAAGGGATCACTTATACTTTAATGGAGTTGACCAAAGCTATAAGAATTGGACATTTCATGGAGAACCTTGGGAACCAACTACTAATGCTAGTAGAAATGTTGAAGAAGATGATGACCATAGTAGGTACAGTTTTGTGTCTGAAGAAATAGAGATGGATAATAATGATTTTGGTGATTTTGGATCCGATCCTTATGAGTTTGCTAATGTGATTGGGGATGGAGATCAACCATTGTACCCTGGTTGTAGAAAGTACACTAAGTTATCGGCATTAGTGAAGTTGTATAATTTGAAGGCAAAACATGGGATGAGTGATGTATGTTTTACAGAATTATTGATACTTCAGGGCGAGTTGCTTCCAGAAGGAAATACAATACCGGCCTCTATGTATGAGGCAAAAAAGACTTTGTGTGCATTGGGGCTGAGTTATGAGAAAATCCACGCATGCCCCAATGATTGCATCTTGTATAGGAAGGAGTATGAAGATTCAACTAATTGTCCTACTTGTGGTATCTCAAGGTGGAAGGAAACCAAAGATGGGTTCTTGAAAGAGGGTGTGGCAGCGAAGGTGTTGTGGTATTTTCCTCCAATTCCAAGGTTTAAAAGAATGTTTCAATCACATGAGACAGCTAAGAATTTGACTTGGCATACTGCTAGAAAATCAATTGACGGTCAGATGTCTCATCTGGCGGATTCCCCATCTTGGAAACTTGTTGATGATAAATGGCCCGAGTTTGGTAATGAGCCAAGAAACTTGAGATTGGCTCTTTCATCTGATGGATTCAATCCCCACAGTTCTCTAAGTAGCAGATATAGTTGCTGGCCAGTTATCTTAGTTACATATAATCTCCCACCATGGCTGTGCATGAAACGAAAGTTCATGATGTTGACTTTATTGATTTCCGGTCCTAAACAACCTGGAAATGAAATAGACGTCTACTTGGAGCCTTTGATTGATGATTTAAAATCTTTGTGGGATGGGATTAGAGGAGTGTATGATGCACACATAGGAGAAAACTTTACACTCAGAGCTACATTACTATGGACCATTAATGATTTTCCCGCCTATGGAAACTTATCTGGTTGTGTTGTTAAAGGATATAAAGCTTGTCCAATATGCGACGATGATACACCTAGTCACAGGTTGAAAAATGGCCACAAAATTTGTTACATTGGGCATAGAAAATGGTAACCAATCAATCATCCATATAGGAGGCAACGTGTAGCTTTTAATGGGAAACCTGAATATGGCACGCCTCTGGAGCCATTAACAGGAGAAGAAGTGCTGCATATGGTTGAAGATATTAATTACATATGGGGCTCGGAAAAAGGGGGAGGTGGAGGTGAAAATGATGGTGACAGAGTTTGTTGGAAGAAGAAGTCAAAATTCTTTGATCTTGAGTATTGGAAATACCTTCCAGTGAGGCATGTCCTAGATGTTATGCACATTGAGAAGAATGTTTGTGATAGTATCATTGATACATTGCTGGAGATCCCTGGAAAAAATAAAGATGGGATTGCTACTCGGTTAGATTTATTGAACATGGGGGTCAAAACTGGTTTGCAACCCGAGTATGGAGAAAGACGTACTCGTTTACCTCCGGGGCCTTGGAATTTTTCAAGAGCAGAGAAGAGAGCGGTTTGCAATTCTTTCTATGGTATGAAGGTCCCTGAAGGTTATTCTTCAAATATAAAAAATCTTGTATCTGATATTAGTACAATTGGAGTGCCATCAAGTAGAAGATAGGACTTTCAAAGCCATTATCAGGTTGCACAGTGAGCTTAGTTGATCGGGACCTGTTGAACCAAGCACATCTATATGTCTTGGAGAATATGGAGGAAGTCCTACCTTATATCGAGTATGAGTTTTATTCTTTAAGTTTCCATTTTAAATTATTCTTTATGTTTATCTTATATGTTTGGGACCGTAATGCTTGAATTTTTCGTGTCATGTAGGGAACATATGATCCACATCAAGGCCGCTTATCCGAAATTTAGAAAGAGAACAAAGTGGCTGCAAGATAAGCACAATAGCACTTTCATTCAATGGCTACACTTCAAGGTATATGTTATTCAATAACATATTGGACTTTTAATTTTCTTCTTTCTATGTTAGATTGAATTAAGATATGATTAATTTGCAGGTTCAAAGTGAACTTCATGAGGGAGACAATCTTTGACAGGACCCGACCCAAATTCCTCTTTGGAATCCGAGCCGAACCCTGTGCGTGTCCGACACTGGCAAGTGCCGAGCACAAATGACCAAATTGCCCTTCTAGTCCAAAAATTTCTAAAATAGCTGGGGTTTGACTTCTGCCGAAAACTCAGCAGAGTCTCCCTTGAAACGGACCAAACCCAAGATTACACCTGTCAAACATGCATATAAAATATACACCAACTGCCAGCATACAAAAATTTACATACTAACAGTTAGACAAGCGTTCTAGGGCAATATCAGAGCTCTACACAGATTAGGTTACAAGTATACAATAATTATACAAGACCCTACACTGTCAAGGGATGTGGCAGAAGATGGACTCGGCCCGGTGGTGGCTCACTATGCACGCTTACTGCCTGGGGGGCGCAAAACACGAAAAGGGTGAGTGGACCAAAAACAAAGCTTTAGAAACATAGTATAAAAACATACTAACCCCCACTGTAAAATCAGTTGTAAAACTAAACCATTTCTTATCATACTTGTACTGAAATCAAAGCATACATATTTATATCTATAAATGTAATCAATCACATACTTGAATCAAACATTAAATTCTTAAGAGCATTGAAATCACTTTAATCTACCACCTAGGTGTACCCATTTATTATTCCGTCAATTCCTTTAGTTTCCGTCAATTCCATCCTCGTGCCACCGGAGTGACACGTCCTAGCAGACCTCGGGAAACACAAAGTCACCCGAGCCGCAATCCTCGCGGGATTCAGGGGACACCTTGTCCATCTGAGCCGCGTTCCTCACACCCACGGTTTGGGCGTCCCCAGAACTCGTGGGGCGGTGTCTAGCATGCTGACCTACCCGAAGGCAACTGGATGTCCGTCGACATCAATATAACCAAAGGCAACCATTTTATACCGAAGGCAACATATAACTGAAGGCAACCTTTTTATATGCTTGGGTACCTAGGGTGGCTTTTAAGAAAATATAAAGTTCTGAAAAAGTAAAATAAGGAATTTAATTGAATTCTTATCTGCCCTTGAACTCTGCTGCCAATTTATCTGTTAAGTATCTAAAAATTATGCTATGCCAAAACTCTAGGCACTCTCAACTCGGCAGCATATAAAACAAACATATAAAACAACAATAAATCAAGCTATTAAAACTCTGGGCAATGAATAACTTATTCCAAGATCAAATGAATAAGATTAATTGCATAAATTCATTTATGAAAACAAAAAGGTCCACTCACTGGTGATCTGAGCTAGCTGGACCTCTCGAAGGTCCCTCCTACGGGTCACCTGGTGCCCGGGTGCCTGTATAATCAATCATAATATTTTATTAAAACTCTGCTCAGTAATATAGTATTAAATTAAAAACCCTGACCCCCGGCTCCTAAAAGTGCGTGCATCACCTTTAAAGGTCATTCCTATGCCCACATTAGCTTTTCTCTCAGTGGGCACCATTTAAAAGTACCTAGGGACTCAAAAGCGATAAAGTCCCAAAAAGTCAACATCGGGACCCCTGTGGGGTCCACGACCTCTGAATTCTGATCTGAACGTTCCTAGAGGTTCCAACAAGCCTAGGACACATGTCCTGAAAGTTTGGTCTCGATCGGACGGTCGGATTGCTCCCGATCGCACGATCGGACTGACGAACAATTTTCCGTAAACCTAGCCCTAGGGTTTTTTCGAAGCATCCGGAACTTCGATTTACGATCCGTCGACATACTCCAGTTTGGCTATGATCCAACGGTCCAAATGTATTGAACCCGGAAATCGCACACTATGCGAGATCCGTTCGGGGTTCAAACGTTATCCGAATTGAGATCCGCGAAATCCTACGCGCTCGTGAGGGACATGAGGATTATTTTAGGATCAAGAGTGGCTCATGTTACCTGCCCACGCGCCGCCCACGCGCCGGCAGCGCGTGGGGTGTGCATAGTAAATTCCGGTGGCCGGAAAATCTCCAAACCGCCGGTCCAAACTCCTAGCCTAGGTAATACACCCTATTTGGAACCACTTTTGTTCTTGGACTATGGCCAAAAAGTGGCCGGAAGTAGCTGAAAACGGCGACGCAATTCGGCAGAAATTCAACTCAACAATTAACCTATCTAACTTCAAAATCTCTGGAAACCTACCCAACCAACAGCTAGAGCATGAAAATCAGTCGAAAAACCATACCTCAATCACTTGATTTGGTGGCCTGGACGACGGCGTACGAACTGTCGGAAGTTTTGACTGAAAAACGGCGGTTTTTTCGTGGATTTTCCGACGAGCTCCAGGCGGCAGACAGCGGGGAGAAGAGCGGGCTGAGGTGGCGGCGTGACGCCGGTTCGTTCTTGGCCGGTCTGGGTGGCGTGGCGGTGGCTGGGTGGCTTGGGTGGTTTCGGGTGAACAGTGACGGGAGGAGGGTTTGATCGTGAGAAGGAAGAAGAATGGGGAGAGAGAAAGGAGAACCAGATTTTTAAAAATCTTGATTTCTCAAAATTACTATTTTGCCCTTTTTCGAAATTTGCTCGTAATTTCTTCGTTACTGTTCCGATTCGAGTCCACTACGTGTCTACGGACTCGTTTCGTCGTGCTCTACGCAACGATACAAGTAGTTTTCCCAAATTCTTCCCCGGTCAACAATGTCAACTTAAAATCTAATAAAATATTCCGAGGATGGTTTAGTCTTTTCCCTTGTTAAAATATTAGTTAAATATTAATTAAGGATTGGGTTGTTACAATCTTGGGGTATCAGAAAATTTAAGGTGGCTAGCAACTGGTCCAAACATGGCAGTGCCATTATATAGGAGCTATCTTATTAAAGGTGTTAAATTTAACATCAAGGCACAAGAGGATGTGCGGACAGTTCAAAATAGTGGAGTTTATTTACTTGCACATACCATGCAAGTTGCTAGTGCCAAGGATAAAAACCCAATTCTCTCAAATATGGTTTTTATGGTGTCATTCAAGAAATTTGGGACCTTGACTACCAAAAGTTTACAATCCCAGTCTTTAGGTGTGATTGGATAGATAGTACTTCCGGCCTTGTAGTCGACGAACTTGGATTTACCCTTGTAGATTTGAGTAAAATTGGACATAGGAATGACCAATTTGTTTTGGCTTCTCAAGTCAAACAAGTATTTTTTGTTGACGACCAGATGCGTCATGGTTGGTCGGTAGTGTTATCAATGCCTAATAGAGAATATAATGATGTTATTGGTGATGATGTCTTAGGTGATGTGAGAATTGAGTGTGAGCCATTTACTAGAGGGATGCCAAATGTTGACACATTTGATGAACTAGTGGGTCAGTTTGGGAGTCAAAATATTCGAGATGGGTGTGAAGATATATGGATTGAATGATGCTCTTGTAATTTATGAAATTACTTATGCCCTAAACAGAACTACTGCATGACATTAATTTTGTAATAAATTGTAATGTGTTTTCTTCACTTTCATTATGCAGGTTTTGGCCACAAAACAATCAGTACATAAAATACTGGTTCAGTATTATAAAATGACGGTCCTCATAAAACTGTGAAAAACAGACGTCTGTTTTCATAAAATTGTCAATAAAAAACGAAGTTTTGGAGCATTCAACGATGGCATTGAATTTACCGACGTCTAAAAGCGAAGTAAAATTAAAGAAAGACGACGGTATTGTGAAACAGTTATTAACGATATCACGTCGGATAAGCATAAAGAGCCGACATGTAATTACAAATAACACGACTCCAGTACCATAATACCGACGTCTAAAAGGACAGATATCAAACCTGAACATTACAAAAGACGGCGTCTTAGATCATGAACTCGTCCGTAACAAATCAAAAATCGTCGTCTTAAAATTTTACCACGTCGCATGTTATATCAAAAACGAAGTAAAAAATAAACAATTCACGACGTAATTTGATATCCAGAGGTAAATTTGTCGACGTAAAAAAATATTTGGACGTCGTTCTTTTACAAAAACAACGTTATATGGGAATATCCACGTCTCTTTTTTATTCTTATGTCGTTAAATATATTTTCCACGGCGATTGGATGAAAAACTTCGCCGTCTTAGATAAATTAAACGACTATTATTTTGGTAAAGACGACGTATAAATAGAGAAACAAGGCTGTCTTTTACATGATAACGACGTTGTATATGAAATACTACGTCGTTTATAGAAATAAATATATCGTAAGTCATCAGCCTAACATATTTTCTACGTCGTTTATTTTATATATAATGAAGTGAAAAATCATTTTCACGACGCTTATGTAAATATATGAGACGTAGTATATCTTAATAACGTCGTATTTTATTTATTTAAAGATGTAGTGTATTTCTTTATACGACTGTGTTTGTATAAAATAGGTCGTCTATTCTTATCCTTGACAATTTTTTGGCTCATTTTTCAGTATACAGACATCGGTTTTTTTTTTGTTAATGACGTTGTTTGTTATAACAACGACGGTGATTTACCCTAACCGCTATTTCCACGTCAATATTAATGGAAAAAATGAAGTGGAAAAAATCATTTCACGACGGTTATATAAATATATTGGACGTAGTACGTATTAATAACGTCGTAATTTATTTATTTAAAGACGTATTGTATTATTTATACGACGGAGTTTGTATAAAATATGTCATCTATTCGTTTCCT
>BPUM01000655.1:0-20043 GCA_020521455.1 Prunus kanzakura
GCCTTTGAACTTGAAGGGTCCAATTTCGAACACCTATTGATTTCTGATCGAGGCCAAAACTTGGGCGTCACCATAATATTGTGGGAGGAGTCATGTGGAGAGTTTTGGGTGAAATCCAATCGCTAGAACTACGGAATACACCAACCACTCCAAGTCGGAAAAAACTGCCTTTGAACTTGAAGTGTCCAATTTCGTACACCTTTTGATTTCCGATCGAGCCCAGAACTTGGGGATCATCATAATATGGTGGGCGGAGTCATTTGATGAGTTTTGAGTGAAATTCAATCGCTAGAACTGCGGAATACACCAAACACTCCAATTCGGAACAAACTGCCTTCGAACTTGAAGTGTCCTATTTCGTACACCAAAACTTGGGAATCATCGTAATATGTTGGGAGGAGTCTTTCGGTGAGTTTTGATTGAAATCCAATAGCTAGAACTAGGAAATGTAC
This sequence comes from Prunus kanzakura, assembly GCA_020521455.1. Taxonomy (NCBI): domain Eukaryota; kingdom Viridiplantae; phylum Streptophyta; class Magnoliopsida; order Rosales; family Rosaceae; genus Prunus; species Prunus kanzakura. The sequence continues at coordinate 453 of BPUM01000655.1, forward strand.
CAACCACTCCAATAAGGCACGAACTCCCTAGGAACTTGAATTGTCCAATTTCGTACACCTATTGCTTTCTGTTCGAGCCCAAAACCTGGGCATCATCAAAATATGGTGGGAGGAGTCATGTGGTGAGTTTTGAGTGAAACCCAATTGCTAGAACTACGGAATACACCAACCACTCCAATTCGGAACAAATTGCCCTTGAACTTGAAGTGTCCAATTTCGTACACCTATTGATTTCCGATCGAGGCCAAAACTTGGGAATCATCATAATATGTTGGGAGGAGTCTTTTGGTGATTTTTGAGTGAAATCCAATCGCTAGAACTACGGAATACACCAACCACTCCAATTCGGAACAAATTGCCTTTGAACTTGAAGTGTCCAATTTCGTACACCTATTGATTTCCGATCGAGCCCAAAACATGGGCATCATCATAATATGGTAGGAGGAGTCATGTGGAGAGTTTTGAGTGAAATCCAGTCGCTAGAAATATGGAATACACCAACTACTCCAATTCGGAACAAACTTCCTTTCAACTTGAAGTGTCCAATTTCATACACCTATTGATTTCCGATCGTGCCCAAAACTTAGGCATCATCATCATATGGTGGGAGGAGTCATGTCGTGAGTTTTGAGTGAAATCCAATCGCTAGAACTACGGAATACACCAACCACCCCAATTCGTAACAAATTGCCTCTGAACTTGAAGTGTCCAATTTCGTACACCTATTGATTTCCGATCGAGCCCAAAACTTGGGCTTCATCATAATATGGTGGGAGGAGTCATGTGGAGAGTTTTGAGTGAAATCCAATCGCTAGAACTATGGAATACACCAACTACTCCAATTCGGAACAAACTGCCTTTGAACTTGAAGTGTCCAATTTCGTACACCTATTGATTTCCGATTGAGCCCAAAACATAGGCATCATCATCATATGGTGGGAGGAGTCATGTCGTGAGTTTTGAGTGAAATCCAAACGCTAGAACTACGGAATACACCAACCACTCCAATTCGGAACAAACTGCCTTTGAACTTGAAGTGCCCAATTTCGCACACCTATTGATTTCCAATCGAGCCCTAAACTTGGGCATCGTCATAATATTTTGGGAGGAGTCATTTGGAGAGTTTCGAGTGACATCCAATCGCTAGAACAACGAAATGCAATAACCACTCCAATAAGGCACGAACTGCCTTTGAACTTGAATTGTCCAATTTCGTACACCTATTGATTTCCGATTGAGCCCAAAACTTTGGCATCATCATCACATGGTGGGAGGAGTTATGTCGTGAGTTTTGAGTGAAATCCAATCGCTAGATCTATGGAATACACCAACTACTTCAATTCGGAACAAACTGTCTTTGAACTTGAACGGTCCAATTTCGTACACCTATTGATTTCCGATCAAGCCCAATACTTGCGCATCATAATAATATGGAGGGAGGAGTCATTTGCAGAGTTTTTAGTGAAATCCAATCGGTAGGACTACGGAATACACCAACCACTCCAATAAGGCACTAACTGCCTTAGAACTTGAATTGTCCAATTTCGTACACCTATTGATTTCCGACCGACCCCAAAACTTGGGCATCATCATAATATGGTGGGAGGAGTCATGTGGAGAGTTTTGAGTGAAATCCAATCGCTAGAACTACGGAATACAGCAACCACTCCAATTCGGAACAAACTGCCTTTGAACTTGAAGTGTCCAATTTCGCACACCTATTGTTTTCCGATCGAGCCCAAAACTTGGGCATCGTCATAATATGTTGGGTGGAGTCATTTGGTGAGTTTGGAGTGAAATCCAATCGCAAGAACTACGGAATACACTAACCACTCCAATAAGGCACGAACTGCCTTTGATCTTGAATTGTACAATTTCGTATACCTATTGATTTCCGATCGAGCCCAAAACTTGGGCATCATCATAATATGGTGGGAGGAGTCATGCGGAGAGTTTTGAGGGAAATCCAATCGCTAGAACTATGGAATACACCAACTACTCCAATTCGGAACAAACTTCCTTTGAACTTGAAGTGTCCAATTTCGTACACCTATTTATTTCCGATCGAGCCCAAAACTTAGGCATCGTCATCATATGGTGGGAGGAGTCATGTCGTGGGTTTTGAGTGAAATCCAATCGCTAGAACTACGGAATACACCAACCACTCCAATTCGGAACAAACAGCCTTCGAACGTGAAGTGTCCAATTTCGTACACCTATTGATTTCCGATCGAGCCCTAAACTTGGGCATCGTCATAATATGTTGGGAGGAGTCATTTGGAGAGTTTTTGGTGAAATCCAGTCGCTAGAACAGCGAAGTACACCAACCACTCTAATAAGGCACGAGTTCAACTGCCCTTGAACTTGAATTGTACAATTTCGTACACCTATTGATTTTCGATCGAGCCCAAAACTTGGGCATCATCATAATATGGTGGGGGGAGTCATTTGATGAGTTTTGAGTGAAATCCAATCGCTAAAACTACGGAATACACAAACCACTTGTTGTGTCGGATTCACTGCACCAAAATAGATTCAGCTGCATCCTCAACTTGTGATACTCGCAAGTGCACGAGCCGTTTGGTAGTATAGCATATGTAAGTGCGAGGTCGATCCCACGAGGATTGGTGATTGAATGATCCAATTCATTTTCCCTACACAAAACAGAAATGAAAAAGAAAATAAATAAAACAATAAAAAGGAAATAACTCAAGCAAATAAGTTCCCAAGTTCAATTAGATTAACGGATTGATTCTAGCTAAAGTATGATTAGGCCATGGTGTCTGGTTCTAACCTTGTGTTCCTAATTCCCTAATTTGATCATTTGTTGTCTAACCTAAAATTAAGCATTAGAAACCCATTAAGCATAGAAGAACATTTTAAACAACCAAGTATGTATCTAATCCCTGTTGTCGAATGTCCATACATACTCTTCCTATTCATAGTTCAATTCGAATTAAAGCATGGTGTCTACTCTTAATTCAAACCAAGATAGCTAACATGCAAGCCTAAATGGTGATCAATCATTCAAACTAGCATATTAACTTATAAGCATAATGAATAAGAACAAAAACCATAACTGAAACTTGGAAACTAATTAAACTTGAATACTAAAGAAAGAATGTACATTACAAATAAAATTAAGGAAGAACTTGAAAACTTGAAGGAAAATTTAGTAAAATCATTCTACTACAACAATTGACAACTTGAAAGGAAACTAAGAGAATTTGAGGGAGAGAAGGGAAGGGAGCTCTAGAGAAGTGTTTGAGCGCTCCCCCCCTTGGGGTGTGATTTGAAGCTTGAAGGCTTCTCTATTTATAGGGCTAAGAGGGAGGAACATCATGATGGATTCCCACACCATCCTTCATCTTTTGCTGCTGCACAAGCTTTCATCACATGCATGCAGAGGTGGTCAGATGTGGCTGCCTTTTGCATGTGGTTGCCTTTTGCTGTCAACCCATGTGGTTGCTTTTTGGTTGCTGAAAAACGAGTTTTCTGAACCAGTCTTGGTGTAGGAAGGCCAGAGGTTTCCACATTTATCCAATGGGGTTGAAATTTGGATATGTTATACTAGACACCCATTGGAACAACTTCTATGAAGAAAGTATTCCCATCGGAGCAGTAAACGTATGCGTTTTGGCCTCTGCAAGTTGGCTTCCGAAACAGGGAGTGGAATTGACTTCATTTCATTTCTTTTCTTTCTTTTGCTTCACATGCATGCACATGCTTCTCTTTAGTAGCTCAAAAGCTGATCTCCAGCTCCAAAGTGATCTGCCAATTCAATTCCCATGTTCAAAGGCTGAGCAAAAATGCCTCTCATCATTCCTTATTCTTCATCTCTCTCCTTTCTCTTTGCTTCACATGCACATGCTTTCTTTAATAGCTCCAACATGTACCAACTTGCTCCTTCTGAATTTGATAGCTGGAAAGCCTCCCAACTTCACTCATTATGTTGGGTACAAAGTCAGTTGCAGCTGGGGTGAGGCACATGGCTAAAAGGAGGCACATGGCTCCAAGCTGGCAGCTGCAAATCCTGCTGAGCAAGGTTGGGTGTTGGACGGGCTGAGCTCTCCTCAAATGTCCAATTGGGCTGAAATTTGGATATGTTGTAGTAGACACCCATTGGAACAAGTTTCATGAAGATCTTCACCTCATTCGAGCCCCATAGCATGCTGATCCAAGGCCAAGAAGTTGACCTACGAAATTGGGCTGGAAAGGGGTTGAAGCCAAAATGTGTTTGTCTTTAAGCTCATATTCCTCATATGCCATCAGCCCATAACATGCATGGATTGCATCAAATGTTATCTCTTGCTATCTTAACCTACAAAACACACAAACGGAGGTAAGTGACTCAAAAATAAAGAGAAACTAAGCAAAATCACTAAGTAAAGAAGGCATGCAAGTGCATGAAATTATGGACTTATCAAAACAGAAAATGAATTAAAAGCACAAGTTTAACTCAATAACATAACCAAATCATAAGCTAGAAGGGTACAAAATGATATACAATTATGAACCGATCAAATACCCCCAAACCTAGATTTTGCTAGTCCTCGAGCAAAACAACACAAAACAAAGTTAAAAGCAAAACAAGAAGTTAACTAGACCACTTTCGTAGGTAACTCGATTGCATTGAGCGTATGCAACAAGCCTTTAAACCTCTAGGCATCCCTAGTAGGAGGAGTTGTGTCTCCTGAGGGTTTAACAGATACGATACCCACAAACGTTTTACTGACTCTACAAAACAAAGTGGTTAGAAAACTTAATAGATTTGTTAGTCCTTAAGCAAAACAAAAAAAAAAAAAAAACAAAAAAAAAAAAACAAAAATCGTTAACCTTCCCACCGGACAAAAATGTTAAACTTCATAGACATGGCTCAATAAGGAACAAAACAAGCACTAAGGAAGTTCTAAACATTATTCAAGTGCTACCACAATCTCACACAAATCATGCTCAAGGTGTGTGTGTGAAGTAGCCATGAAGATACAACTCATGCTTCTCAAACAACGATATGAATTCCTGCAAGAATGAACACAAGTTTGCCAAGCTAAACCAAAATCAATAGGACTTTACTCATGGATGTAATGTAATGGTTAGAAAAGGAATGGATATTGAAACACAAAGTCTAAGGAACAAAGTAGAGCATGTCATATAAGCAAGATCATGGACGTTTGAAATGTAAGGCACAAAAATTGAAAAGCTCACAACACCAGATTTTGCAATTGAATCTCTTCACAATTTGATTTTGACGTTTACACACTTTGTATAATATTTGGCCCAATTTTGCGGCTCTTTACCCTAGATCACCTTGATTTCTCCTTATACCACCCTAGGGTCGTGACTACATTGGCCACACTTCTTTTCTTTTCTTTTTTTCTTTTGATTTTTTTTTTTTTTAATAGCTCATTTATTGCCTTGAATACATTACAATCTGAAATACAATCATGCTCTACAAGTTCCATAGATGGTAGGATGTTTAATGGATGATAAGGTGATAGAAAGAAATGGTTAAGTGTTTGGGCACAAAAGGGTTTACAATGGAATATGTATTGTATGGGTTGATGGAGGAAAAAAGAAAAAGAAAGAGGCTTAACAAAGATGGCCTAAATCATATCTTAGTTATAAATTAACATTCCAGTGAATCACACAAGCAAAAATGCATACAATTGGGTAAGACATGCAAGAGTTGTATAATCATGGCTTATGTGCATAGAAAGCTCAAGAATAATTATGTGAGACTTAGCTAGCAAAAGAATAAGATTCATACCTAACACAATGCTTATCAAATTCCTAAGAGCCATATTAGAAGTTAGACTCATGATTTATCATTGGTGTGGGAAGGAAAACTGAAAATGACTCAAAGAAAAAGAAACAGAAAAGAAAAACGAGAGGTTTCAAATTGCTGTTCTGCTCAATTTCAACATATGTTCTGTTTTGACATGTAACTTTCAAACCACTTGGTCAAATTTAACGCTCTTTACGTCGTTGGATTCAGCATAAAAAAATGAAGAACACAACGCGGACCAAACTTTCAAAACAGAAGCAGAAAATAAACTGTGTTAGCAATAAAGAAGCCTACGTTTTCAGAACACAAAAACTAAAAAAAAAAACTTCCTGCACCCCCAAACTTAAATGAAGCATTGTCGTCAATGTTTGAATCCATGTAAAGCATGCAATGCACATGAAATCAAGGGTAAAGGAATGAAATGAAATAAATAAAAGAAAGAGAGTTTAGAACTTCCCCTTGAAGACAATGAGAGGGTAATGCACATAGTATGGCAGCACATGTTCTTCTTTGAGTATTTGGGTCAGCTGCTCATCATGTTTCTCCCACATCAAGGAAAAGAAAACCCTAACAAAAACAAAACATAAAAGAAGACACAATTAAAAATGAGTAGTAGTTATTATACAAATGAAAGAGATATGATTGGAATGCTCCCTTTGAAGTGATTAGCTGGAGCGTGGTTGGCCATAGCAGCTGGAGAACGACTTCTCCGCTACTCCATACTCCATGCTTCTATGGATTGGGTTGTCTCCTCTCACTCCCTCTTTCTTATTGAGCTACTTCAGAAATGCTTAAAGAAAGACAAGGAAACTTGAAACAGATTTTTAGATTTAAAGGATGAGGAAACCATAAATTAAAAAGGAAATAAAAACTAAAATGAAAAGGAAAAATCAACACACATCCAATTCCATGCTTCAAAGCAACAAGCACCAATGGGTTGTGTAAGCTGGGACTTAAACCCAGTTCTCTTGCTTGTTGGGCAATTGTCCTTTTCTGTTGGACTACAAACACAACTTGTCCATTAACGCCATTAACTTTAAAACATGAAACTGTCTAGAAAAACATGAAAATGAAAAAATAAAACAAGTAGGGAAAAGAAATAGAACCAAACTATGTTGCCAATCCCCGGCAACGGCGCCAAAAACTTGTTGTGTCGGATTCACTGCACCAAAATAGATTCAGCTGCATCCTCAACTTGTGATACTCGCAAGTGCACGAGCCGTTTGGTAGTATAGCATATGTAAGTGCGAGGTCGATCCCACGAGGATTGGTGATTGAATGATCCAATTCATTTTCCCTACACAAAACAGAAATGAAAAAGAAAATAAATAAAACAATAAAAAGGAAATAACTCAAGCAAATAAGTTCCCAAGTTCAATTAGATTAACGGATTGATTCTAGCTAAAGTATGATTAGGCCATGGTGTCTGGTTCTAACCTTGTGTTCCTAATTCCCTAATTTGATCATTTGTTGTCTAACCTAAAATTAAGCATTAGAAACCCATTAAGCATAGAAGAACATTTTAAACAACCAAGTATGTATCTAATCCCTGTTGTCGAATGTCCATACATACTCTTCCTATTCATAGTTCAATTCGAATTAAAGCATGGTGTCTACTCTTAATTCAAACCAAGATAGCTAACATGCAAGCCTAAATGGTGATCAATCATTCAAACTAGCATATTAACTTATAAGCATAATGAATAAGAACAAAAACCATAACTGAAACTTGGAAACTAATTAAACTTGAATACTAAAGAAAGAATGTACATTACAAATAAAATTAAGGAAGAACTTGAAAACTTGAAGGAAAATTTAGTAAAATCATTCTACTACAACAATTGACAACTTGAAAGGAAACTAAGAGAATTTGAGGGAGAGAAGGGAAGGGAGCTCTAGAGAAGTGTTTGAGCGCTCCCCCCCTTGGGGTGTGATTTGAAGCTTGAAGGCTTCTCTATTTATAGGGCTAAGAGGGAGGAACATCATGATGGATTCCCACACCATCCTTCATCTTTTGCTGCTGCACAAGCTTTCATCACATGCATGCAGAGGTGGTCAGATGTGGCTGCCTTTTGCATGTGGTTGCCTTTTGCTGTCAACCCATGTGGTTGCTTTTTGGTTGCTGAAAAACGAGTTTTCTGAACCAGTCTTGGTGTAGGAAGGCCAGAGGTTTCCACATTTATCCAATGGGGTTGAAATTTGGATATGTTATACTAGACACCCATTGGAACAACTTCTATGAAGAAAGTATTCCCATCGGAGCAGTAAACGTATGCGTTTTGGCCTCTGCAAGTTGGCTTCCGAAACAGGGAGTGGAATTGACTTCATTTCATTTCTTTTCTTTCTTTTGCTTCACATGCATGCACATGCTTCTCTTTAGTAGCTCAAAAGCTGATCTCCAGCTCCAAAGTGATCTGCCAATTCAATTCCCATGTTCAAAGGCTGAGCAAAAATGCCTCTCATCATTCCTTATTCTTCATCTCTCTCCTTTCTCTTTGCTTCACATGCACATGCTTTCTTTAATAGCTCCAACATGTACCAACTTGCTCCTTCTGAATTTGATAGCTGGAAAGCCTCCCAACTTCACTCATTATGTTGGGTACAAAGTCAGTTGCAGCTGGGGTGAGGCACATGGCTAAAAGGAGGCACATGGCTCCAAGCTGGCGGCTGCAAATCCTGCTGAGCAAGGTTGGGTGTTGGACGGGCTGAGCTCTCCTCAAATGTCCAATTGGGCTGAAATTTGGATATGTTGTAGTAGACACCCATTGGAACAAGTTTCATGAAGATCTTCACCTCATTCGAGCCCCATAGCATGCTGATCCAAGGCCAAGAAGTTGACCTACGAAATTGGGCTGGAAAGGGGTTGAAGCCAAAATGTGTTTGTCTTTAAGCTCATATTCCTCATATGCCATCAGCCCATAACATGCATGGATTGCATCAAATGTTATCTCTTGCTATCTTAACCTACAAAACACACAAACGGAGGTAAGTGACTCAAAAATAAAGAGAAACTAAGCAAAATCACTAAGTAAAGAAGGCATGCAAGTGCATGAAATTATGGACTTATCAAAACAGAAAATGAATTAAAAGCACAAGTTTAACTCAATAACATAACCAAATCATAAGCTAGAAGGGTACAAAATGATATACAATTATGAACCGATCACCACTCCATCGTAACAAACTGCCTTTCAACTTTAAGTGTCCAATTTCGTACACCTATTGATTTCCGATCGAGCCCAAAACTTGGGCATCATCATAATATTGTGGGAGGAGTCGTGTGGACAGTTTTGAGTGAAATCCAATCGCTAGAACTATGGAATACACCAACTACTCCAATTCAGAACAAACTGTCTTTGAACTTGAACGCTCCAATTTCGTACACCTATTGATTTCCGATCGAGCCCAAAACTTTGGCATCATCATCATATGGTGGGAGGAGTCATGTCGTGAGTTTTGAGTGAAATCCAATCGCTAGAGCTACGGAATACACCAACCACTCCAATTCGGAACAAACTGCCTTCGAACTTGGAGTGTCCAATTTCATACACCTATTGATTTCCGATCGAGCCCAAAACTTGGGCATCACCATAATACGGTGGGAGGAGCCATGTGGTGAGTTTTGAGTGAAATCCAATCGGTGGAACTACGGAATACACCAACCACTCCAATAAGGCAGTAACTGCCTTTGAACTTGAAGTGTCCAATTTCGCACAACTATTGATTTCCGATCGAGCCCTAAACTTGGGCATCGTCATAATATGTTGGGAGGAGTCTTTTGCTAAGTTTTGAGTGAAATCCAATTGCTAGAACTACGGAATACACCAACCACTCCAATTTGGAACAAACTGCCTCTGAACTTGAAGTGTCCAATTTCGTACACCTATTGATTTCCTAGCTAGCCCAAAAGTTGGGCACCACCATAATATGTTGGGAGTAGTCATGTGGTTAGTTTTCAGTGAAATCCAATCATTAGAACTACGGAATACACTAACCACACCTATTCGGAACAAACTGCCTTTGAACTTGATGTATCCAATTTAGTACACCTATTGCTTTCCGATCGAGCCCAAAACATGGGCATCATCATAAAACGGTGGGTGGAGTCATTTGGTGAGTTTTGTGTGAAATCCAATCGCTAGAACAACGGAATACACCAACCATTCCAACTCGGAACAAACTGTCCTTGAACTTGAAGTGTCCAATTTCATACACCTATTGATTTACGAACGAGCCCACAACTTGGGCATCATCGTAATATGGTGGGAGGAGTCATATGGTGAGTTTTGAATGAAATCTAATCTATAGAACTACGGAATACACCAACCACTCCAATTCGGAACAAACTGCCTTTGAACTTGAAGTGTCCAATTGCGTACACCTATTGATTTCCGATCGAACCCAAAACTTGGGCATCATCATAAAATGGTGGGAGGAGTCATTTGGTGAGTTTTGAGTGAAATCCAATCGCTAGAACAACGAAATACAGCAACCACTCCAATAAGGCACAAACTGCCTTTGAACTTGAATTGTACAATTTCGCATACCTATTGATTTTCGATCAAGCCCAAAACTGTGGCATCGTCAAAATATGGTGGGAGGAGTCATGCGGTGAGTTTTGAGTCAAATCCAATCGCTAGAACTACGAAATACACCAACCATTCCAATTCGGAACAAACTGCCGTTCAACTTGAAGTGTCCAATTTCGTACACCTATTGATTTCCGATTGAGCCAAAAACTTGGACACCATCATAATATGGTGGGAGGAGTCATTTGACGAGTTTTGAGTGAAATCCAATCGCTAGAACTACAGAATACACCAACCACTCCAATTCGGAACAAACTGCCTTTGAACTTGAAGTGTCCAATTTAGCACACCTATTGATTTCTGATCGAGCCCAAAACATGGGCATCATCATAATATGGTGGGAGGAGTCATTTGATGAGTTTTGAGTGAAATTCAATCGCTAGAACTATGGAATACACCAACTACTCCAATTCGGAACAAACTGCCTTTGAACTTGAAGGGTCTAATTTCGTACACCAATTGATTTCCGATCAAGCCCAAAACTTTGGCATCATCATCATATGGTGGGAGGAGTCATGTCGTGAGTTTTGGGTGAAATCCAATCGCTAGAACTACGGAATGCACCAACCACTCCAATTCGGAACAAACTGCCTTCGAACTTGAAGTGTCCAATTTCGTACACCTATTGATTTCCGATCGAGCCCAAAACTTGGGCATCATCATAATATGGTGGGTAGGAGCCATGTGGTGAGTTTTGAGTGAAATCCAATCGCTAGAACTACGGAATACACCAACCACTCCAATAAGGCACTAACTGCCTTTGGACCTGAAGTGTCCAATTTCGTACACCTATTGATTTCCGATCGAGCCCAAAACGTGGGAATCATCATAATATGTTGGGAGGAGTCATTTGGGGAGTTTTGAGTGAAATCCAATCGCAAGAACTAACGAAATGTACCAACCACTCCAATAGGCACGAACTGCCTTTGAACTTGAAGTGTCCAATTTCGTACACCTATCGATTTGCGATCGAGCCCAAAAGTTGGGAATCATCATAATATGTTGGGAGGAGTCATTTGGTGATGTTTTGAGTGAAATCCAATCGCTAAGAACTACTGAAATGTACCAACCACTCCAATAAGGCACGAACTGCCTTTGAACTTGAATTGTCCAATTTCGTACACCTATTGATTTCCGATTCGAGCCGATAAACTTGGGCATGCATCATAATATGGTGGGAGTAGTAATGTGGTGAGTTTTGAGGGAAAGCCAATCGCTAGAACTACGGAATACACCAACCACTCCAATAAGGCACGAACTGCCTTTGAACTTGAATTGTCCAATTTCGTACACCTATTGATTTCCGATTGAGCCGAAAACTTGGGCAGCATCATAAAATGGTGGGAGGAGTCATGTGGTGGGTTTTGAGTGAAAGCAAATCGCTAGAACTACGGACTATACCAACCACTCCAATTCGGAACAAACTGCCTTTGAACTTGAAGTGTCCAATTTCGTACACCTATTGGTTTCCGTTCGAGCCCAAAACTTGGGAATCATCATAATATGTTGGGATGAGTCATTTGGTGCGTTTTGAGTGAAATCCAACCGCTAGAACTTCGAAATGTACCAACCACTCGAATAAGGCACAAACTGCCTTTGAACTTGAATTGTCCAATTTCGTACACCTATTGATTTCCGATTGAGCTCAACAGTTGGGCATCATCATAATATGTTGGGAGGAGTCATTTCGGTGAGTTTTGATTGGAAATCCAATCGGCTAGAACTAGGAAATGTACCAACCACTCCAATATGGCACGAACTGCCCTAGTGAACTTGAATTGTCCAATTTCGTACACCTATTGATTTCCGATCGATGCCCAAAACTTGGGCATCATCATAATATGGTGGGAGGAGTCATGTGGTGAGTTTTGAGTGAAATCCAATTGCTAGAACTACGGAATACACCAACCACTCCTAATTCGGAACAAACTGCCTTCGAACTTGAAGTGTCCTATTTCGTACACCTATTGATTTCCGATCGAGCCCAGAAACTTGGGCATCATCATAATATGGTGGGCGGAGTCATGTGGTAGAGTTTTGAGTGAAATTCCAATCGCTAGAACTAGCGGAATACACCAACCACTTCAATTCATAAGCCAAACTGCCTTTGAACTTGAAGTGTCCAATTTCGTACACCTATTGATTTCCGATCGAGCCCAAAACTTGGGCATCATCATAATATGGTAGGAGGAGTCATGTGGTGAGTTTTGAGTGACATCCAATCGCTCGGACTACGGAATACTCCAACCACTCCAATTCGGAACAAACTGCCTTTGAACTTGAAGTGTCCAATTTCGTACCCCTATTGATTTCCAATCGAGCCCAAAACTTGGGAATCATCATAATATGGTGGGAGGAGTCATGTGGAGAGTTTTGGGTGAAATCCAATTGCTAGAACTACGGAATACACCAACCACTACAATTCGGAACAAACTGCCTTTGAACTTGAAGTGTCCAATTTCGTACACCTATTGATTTCCGATCGAGCCCAAAAGTAGGGAATCATCATAATATGTTGGGAGGAGTCATTTGGTGAGTTTTGAGTGGAATCCAACAGCTAGAACTACGAAATGTACCAAACACTCCAATAAGGCACGAACGGCCTTTGAACTTGAATTGTCCAATTTCGTACACCTATTGATTTCCGATCGAGCCCAAAACTTAGGAATCATCACAATATGTTGGGAGGAGTCATGTGGTGAGTTCCGAGTGAAATCCAATCGCAAGAACTACGAAATGTACCAACCACTCCGATAAGGCACGAACTTCCTTTCAACTTGAATTGTCCAATTTCGTACACCTGTTGATTTCCGATCGAGCCCAAAACTTGGGCATCATCATAATATGGTGGGAGGAGTCATGTGCTGAGTTTTGAGTGAAAGGCAATCGCTAGAACTACGGAATACACCAACCACTCCAATTCGGAACAAACTGCCTTTAAACTTGAAGTGTCCAATTTCGTAGACCTATTGATTTCCGATCGAGCCCAATACTTGGGAATCATCATAATATGGTTGGAGGAGTCATGTGGAGAGTTTTGGGTGAAATCCAATGGCTAGAACTACGGAATACACCAACCACTACAACTCGGAACAAACTGCCTTTGAACTTGAAGTGTCCAATTTCGTACACCTATTGATTTCCTGATCGAGCCCAAAACTTGGGAATCATCATAATATGGTAGGGAGGAGTCATTTGGTGAGTTTTGAGTGAAATCCAATCGCTAGAACTATGAAATGTACCAACCACTCCAAGTAAGGCAAGAACTGCCTTTGAACTTGAATTGTCCAATTTCGTACACCTATTGATTTCTGATCGAGCCCAAAACTTGGGCATCATCATAATATGGTGGGAGGAGTCATGTGGTGAGTTTTGAGTGAAATCCAATTGCTAGAACTACGGAATACACCAACCACTCCAATTCGGAACAAACTGCCTCTGAACTTGAAGTGTCCAATTTCGTACACCTATTGATTTCTGAGCGAGCCCAAAACTTGGGAATCATCATAATACGGTGGGCGGAGTCATTTGGTGAGTTTTGAGTGAAATCCAATAGCTAAAACTACGAAATGTACCAACCACTCCAATAAGGCACGAACTGCCTTTGAACTTGAATTGTCCAATTTCGTACACCTATTGATTTCCGATCGAGCCCAAAACTTGGGCATCATCATAATATGGTGGAAGGAGTCATGTGGTGAGTTTTGAGTGAAATCCAATTGCTGGAACTACGGAATACACCAACCACTCCAATTCGGAACAAACTGCCTTTGAACTTGAAGTGTCCAATTTCGTACACCTATTGATTTCTGAGCGAGCCCAAAACTTGGGAATCATCATAATACGGTGGGCGGAGTCATTTGGTGAGTTTTGAGTGAAATCCAATAGCTAAAACTACGAAATGTACCAACCACTCCAATAAGGCACGAACTGCCTTTGAACTTGAATTGTCCAATTTCGTACACCTATTGATTTCTGAGCGAGCCCAAAACTTGGGAATCATCATAATACGGTGGGCGGAGTCATTTGGTGAGTTTTGAGTGAAATCCAATAGCTAAAACTACGAAATGTACCAACACACAAACTTGAAATCGAATTAAAAGGATTAGGAATGAACAATAGAGAACTAAGTAGACTTTGAACATTATAAATAAAAAGAAAAATCAACACACATCCAATTCCATGCTTCAAAGCAACAAGCACCAATGGGTTGTGTAAGCTGGGACTTAAACCCAGTTCTCTTGCTTGTTAAGCAATTGTCCTTGTCCGTTGGACTACAAACACAATTTGTCCATTAACGCCATTAACTTTAAAACAAGAAATTGTCTAGAAAAACATGAAAATGAAAAATAAAAATAAAACAAGTAGGGAAAAGAAATAGAACCAAACTATGTTGCCAATCCCCGGCAACGGCGCCAAAATTTGTTGTTAATATTATGTTAACTCGCAATTGTACGGGGCAATTAGTAGTATAGCAAGACAAGTACGAGGTCGTACCCACGAAGACTGAGAAGTTCAAATTAGTTATGTACTTAGATTACCAAATTCAAGAAGTTAGGAAGTCTAGTCTAAAACAGAATTTAGAGTGAGAATTGAATTGTTATGGTGAATCGAATGCCCTAGTCTCCAAATCCGTTTTCCAGCCCTTCAAAATCACTCTTTGTTACACTTGTTTATTTGCTTTCATTTGCAATTTCAGTTTGCTCACTTCTTTTCACAATCACAATCACTCTCACTCTAAATTCTGTTTTAGACTAGACTTCCTAACTTCTTGAATTTGGTAATCTAAGTACATAACTAATTTGAACTTCTCAGTCTTCGTGGGTACGACCTCGTACTTGTCTTGCTATACTACTAATTGCCCCGTACAATTGCGAGTTAACATAATATTAACAACAAATTTTGTATGGATGCCCTACTTTGCCTCCGCAAGGGGGCCTGTGACAGTAGCTGACTCAATACTCCTGGACAACGATGTTGCCATTGGAGTGGGCAGAAATCTAGTGACTCCTAAAGATATACGTGTGTTTGGCACAAGGGATGATAATCGGGTTGCGAGTGATGCCATGGCACTGAGCGTGCAGAGTGCAGCATGTGTCGCAAGTTTGGGTCATCGCCTACTTGCGAAGTCCCATGAGGTAGAGGTGCTGAAAGGTCAGTTGGCGGCGGAGCGAAGTATGGTTGAAGATTGTCAAACTGCTATAAAAAGCTTGAAAAGGGAGAGGGCAAGGATAGTGGAGGTGAATCGACACCAGCTAGAAGTATTGCGGGACGAGAATAAAAACCTATCAAAAATGGTAGAGTTGTATTCTCGCGATATGCGAAAACAGCTGGAGGACCTAGACCGACCGGGTAAACGCAAGCGAGCAGATCGCGAGAGAAGTTATGCTCAAGCTAAGATTGCGATCTTTGAGAGCTCAAGTGGTGAGCCCCAAGAGGCTGTGCATGAAGCCCAGGAAGAGGACAGCCAGAGGGCCAAACTCAAAGCTCTAATGGTCGAGACACCGAGCACTGTGAAGAAATGACTTCTACTGCTAATTGTTGTTTTTATTTTATTTTGTTGTTTTTGTTATTTTCTTTCGGAAATAAAAGAGTAAGTTGCAGAAGAAAAAAAAGAAAAAGACAAAGCAAACACACTTCCCTAACTAAAATCAAATAAAGACGACAAACAGAAAAGAAAGCACACTTCCCTAACTAAAATAAAACAAAGAAGATAGCCGAAAGGGAAAAGCAAAAACACAAAGCTCCAGAAAATGAAAGTAACGGGCAAAAACATAAAACACCAGAAAACACGGAAAAAAAGAAAAGTAAAGTGAAAGTAAAGGTGCTCCCCCTTGAAGCGATTAGGTCGAGCATGCCCGGGAAATCCGAAGTGGTGTTGGCGCTCTCTCATCAGCATATGCCTATTTAAACCACGCCTTTGCAAGCGGATGATACCCAGCATTTCTTCCTGCAAACTCAAGGAAAAACATCAAAACATCCAGAAACAAAAAAATGGCATCCTCATGCACTCACCTTGATGATCTCAACCTTGAACTATCCCTTGCACCTCCGAATGCCAAGAAAAGGGCTCGTCCAAACACTGTCTTCCCAAACTCTACATATCATCACGGCACGGCCTCAAACTTTGCTGAGGCAATACCGAACCTTTCTGAGGCAATGCCGAACAGATCAGTGCTGATGGGAACATTGATTGGCAGTAAACTCACTCCGGCAGATCATCTGCACGTGGCACGTAGGTCTGACAAGATGGCGGTGGATGAGTCCCACGATCTCACTGTGCTCCAGGCGGTCTCGTCTACCAATCTGGGCATGCGACTACTGGCGAGGACACGGGAGTGTGCCACTCTGAGCGAGGAAGTGGCTTCCTTGAAGGCTATGGTGGCGGACTTGCAGAAGCGGCTCTACTGTGCCACTCAGCATGTGGAAGCAGGATAACCAGTTAAGGGCCTCAGAAAACACAGCCAGGGGATCCGGGAAGGTTGGAGGGGTCACAATGGTCCCGCTTAAAACCCAAACTTCTTTGACACCGAAGGTGTCGCCTATAGAACTCCTAGACACTGTATTGACGAAGGTGCTCACTGGGGTTACCAAAAGTTAGCTTATATGAAAAATAATTTCTTTTTTACAAAAACAAATTAAGATAAAATGAAACAACAAACCATAAACGAAAATGGACTAAGTACTCTAAACAAACTCAAACAAACGAAATAATTTGTTGTACTAAAAGAAACAAACCAAGAAACAAAAGAAAAACACAAACAGCACTTTCTATCACCTAATTATCACCCTTTGGACAGAATCGTTTCTCTGTTTTTCAGCTTCGACCTGTGTTCAGTTTTTAGGCTATAACTTTCCAACCGCAAGTCCAAATTTCACGTTTTTTATATGGTTGGATTCAGTACAGAAAAACAAAGAACCCAGCGCGGACCAAAAGGTAAAAACAATGACGGAAATAAACAGAATTCAAAGAAGAGAAAGGATTGAAATGCTCCCCCTTGAAGCGATTAGGTCTAGCATGGATGCACTTGGAGGTCGCGACTTCTCCCACTACTCCACGCTTCCCATTCATATGATTGAGGTTGCCATCTCTCTCCATTTTTATTAAGCTATCATAAATTGCTAAAACCAACACACAAACTTGAAATCGAATTAAAAGGATTAGGAATGAACAATAGAGAACTAAGTAGACTTTGAACATTATAAATAAAAAGAAAAATCAACACACATCCAATTCCATGCTTCAAAGCAACAAGCACCAATGGGTTGTGTAAGCTGGGACTTAAACCCAGTTCTCTTGCTTGTTAAGCAATTGTCCTTGTCCGTTGGACTACAAACACAATTTGTCCATTAACGCCATTAACTTTAAAACAAGAAATTGTCTAGAAAAACATGAAAATGAAAAATAAAAATAAAACAAGTAGGGAAAAGAAATAGAACCAAACTATGTTGCCAATCCCCGGCAACGGCGCCAAAAACTTGTTGTGTCGGATTCACTGCACCAAAATAGATTCAGCTGCATCCTCAACTTGTGATACTCGCAAGTGCACGAGCCGTTTGGTAGTATAGCATATGTAAGTGCGAGGTCGATCCCACGAGGATTGGTGATTGAATGATCCAATTCATTTTCCCTACACAAAACAGAAATGAAAAAGAAAATAAATAAAACAATAAAAAGGAAATAACTCAAGCAAATAAGTTCCCAAGTTCAATTAGATTAACGGATTGATTCTAGCTAAAGTATGATTAGGCCATGGTGTCTGGTTCTAACCTTGTGTTCCTAATTCCCTAATTTGATCATTTGTTGTCTAACCTAAAATTAAGCATTAGAAACCCATTAAGCATAGAAGAACATTTTAAACAACCAAGTATGTATCTAATCCCTGTTGTCGAATGTCCATACATACTCTTCCTATTCATAGTTCAATTCGAATTAAAGCATGGTGTCTACTCTTAATTCAAACCAAGATAGCTAACATGCAAGCCTAAATGGTGATCAATCATTCAAACTAGCATATTAACTTATAAGCATAATGAATAAGAACAAAAACCATAACTGAAACTTGGAAACTAATTAAACTTGAATACTAAAGAAAGAATGTACATTACAAATAAAATTAAGGAAGAACTTGAAAACTTGAAGGAAAATTTAGTAAAATCATTCTACTACAACAATTGACAACTTGAAAGGAAACTAAGAGAATTTGAGGGAGAGAAGGGAAGGGAGCTCTAGAGAAGTGTTTGAGAGCTCCCCCCCTTGGGGTGTGATTTGAAGCTTGAAGGCTTCTCTATTTATAGGGCTAAGAGGGAGGAACAACATGATGAATTCCCACACCATCCTTCATCTTTTGCTGCTGCACAAGCTTTCTTCACATGGGTTCAAAGGTGATCAGATTTGCTGCCAACCCATGTGGTGCCTTTTGCTGCCAACCCATGTGGTTGCCTTTTGGTTGCTGGAAAAACGAGTTTTCTGAACCTGTTTTGGTGTAGGAAGGCCATAGGTCTCAACACGTATCCAATGGGGCTGAAATTTGGATATGTTATACTAGACACCCATTGGAACAACTTCTATGAAGAAAGTATTCTCATCGGAGCAGTAGAAGTGTGCGTTTTGGACCTTGAAAGTTGGCTGCCGAACAGAGACTGGAATTGACTTCATTTCATTTCTTTTCTTTATTTTTGCTTTACATGCATGCACATGCTTCTCTTTAATAGCTCAAAAGCTGATCTCCAGCTCCAAAGTGATCTGCCAATTCATTTCCCATGTTCAAAGGCTGAAGCAAAAATGCCTCTCATCATTCCTCATATGCCAATCAGCCCTTAACATGCATGGATTGCATCAAATGTTATCTCTTGCTATCTTAACCTACAAAACACACAAACATAGGTAAGTGACTAAAAATAAAGAGAAACTAAGCAAAATCACTAAGTAAAGAAGGCATGCAAGTGTATGAAATTATGGACTTATCAAAACAGAAAATGAATTAAAAGCACAAGTTTAACTCAATAACATAACCAAATCATAAGCTAGAAGGGTACAAAATGATATACAATTATGAACCGATCACCTTTGAACTTGAATTGTCCAATTTCGTACAACTATTGATTTCCGATCGAGCCCAAAACTTGGCATCCCCATAATTTGGTGGGAGGAGTCATTTGATGAGTTTTGAGTGAAATCCAATAGCTAGAACTACGGAATACACCAAACACTCCA
>BPUM01000656.1:0-20994 GCA_020521455.1 Prunus kanzakura
TAGTGTGTAAAATATTGTTCTCATCGTTCTCTCCTAGACTTTATAACAACCGTTGACGCATATCTGCTCCATTCATTTTAAATTTAATCCTAATTAATCCTTTTAATATTAAGAGTTTAAGACAAAACGAAGGTGGAGACGTCAGTGCCTTGGTGGGTGGGAATCTCTCTCCCCCCTCTCCCCTCTCCTCTCTCCCCACCACCAAATTTTATAACGTATATATGTTTGTTTAACCCAACAAGCAACGACCTTTCCCTTGCACTAAAAAGCAATAACCAACAGAACAATTCAAGTCATAAAAATCCCTTTTGTAAATTGTAGCTTAGCTTTGCCCAATCCTACACGACCCCGTTTCATTCGCCCACGCTATCCCAACCACCCCATCTCCACCAAACTTCCTCTTACCTTCCACGCCTCATCAGTTTCTTTTCACAAATTGAACCCTTTTTTTTTTATCTGCTTCTTTTTTGCATTTCTGATCAAACCCATTTGGCTAAATCGTTCAGATTTAGCCTATATTCATTGTATGCATGATGATCAGTCCCGTATCCATGGCTGGGTGGACATCTAATAACCCAAAGTTGAATCCCAAAGCAGTGGATGGGAATGAAATGTTGAAGGGTCTTGTTTCTCAGAAGTCTTCTGGTTTGGACCTCATACAGAACTGCGATCTTCCTCCTCCGATGAAAATCTTTACGGGTTCCGATAACAAGACTGTTTTGTCATCCATGAACAGGGCTTGCAGCATGAGTATGACCCAAGAAGATGATAACAGGGATGAATTTGACATGTGTGGAAACAGAGGTGACGGCGGCGAGAATGAGAAGTTGGAGCTTTTGAAGGCGCTGAGGCTATCGCAGACAAGAGCAAGAGAGGCAGAGAAGAAGGCTGAGAAGTTGGGAAAGGAGAAAGACTGCCTTTCTGATGCTCTGCTTGCGGAGGCCAGGGAGTTGTTTGTATATAGGCAATGGGTGAGGTTGCTTGAGCTTAAAGTTTCCAAGTTGGAGTCACAATGGGCAGAGCAACAGGAAGAGGGATCTTTTGGGGGTGGCAGATCAAAGGGTTTTGAGGAGCAGTCTGTGAAGGAAGGAGATGAGGGTGAGAATGGGGATGGCATTTCTTGGATTGTAGCTTTGGCTCTTTGTTTTGGCATTGCCGGGGTAGGCTTTGCATTCGGCTGCAGATATTTATGTTGAAATTTCATTTTTGTAAAAGTGCCATACTGAAAGAGAAAAATAGGTGTATATATATGATCACACTTGGTAAATGAATACACATTTCAAGCTTAAAAGGTGACTTGTATCTTTATATTTCCAACTGCAGAGCATATGTTAAAGAAATATTCTGCAATTCTGCAACATTATGTTAAAGAAATATTCTGCAATTCTGCAACATTGTGTTATGGGGAAAAAATAAAAAATAAAGGTTTATGTGGATTATGTAGGTTTATGGTTTAGTAGGTCCCATTGAGTTTAGGACCCACTCTGCACTTCTCCATATAGCAGATACCAGACAAATTTCTGTCTCCATGTTAGAAATAAGAAGGGTTTTAATCAGCCTCTAGATACTGTGATACATTGTGAGCTCCATATGAATCAACGGTCAAGATCAGCCCGAGTCTCATGTACTATTGATACATTACGAGCCCCACAACAATTGTTGATAAATTGTGAGCTCCAAGAACAGCCCACACTTATGGGCGATTGAACTTAGCACTCTTATGTAACAATTACTAAATACAAGAGCTTGTTGGAGTTGAGAGCACTTGCAAGTTTACTGTTAAAACCAAGCACTAAAAATGTAGATCAACTCATAACATCCAAATTGGATGCGAAACGGAAACTTGGCTAGAATTCACTCAAGTTAAAAGCACTGTACAGAGAGGCCTTACCATTTATACATGTGTGAGCAGGATTGAGGAACCCTGGGACGAGAAGAAAATATAAATTAAAGAAAAAATAAGGGCACACTAAGCAACTACTTTAACTTAAGCATCCCCAGCAACACCAGCTGTTATATATCTTTACCTATTCCATCTTTTTTCTACTCTACAAACTCTGTATAGATTAATAGTACAAAGCTAAAGGCAGCAGAATATAAGTAAACATGATGAGCACTTTGATATTCAAATGATGGCCATGTGAACACTCCTCAAATGGTCATAGCATTCATTGCTGGTTCCGTAAGACGCCAAGCACACCCAGCAAATATGCTTCCCACACCTACATTCTATATGGTTGCACCCATCTATCTTCTCAATTGTATACCTGCATACCGGGCAGCTCTTCACATGTTCTTTTCCTTTGCACCACTCCTTCAATGATGAATCTGGATCTTCCTTGAACTCCCGGTACTGCTCGCACGACAAGTATGGATGATATTCTAAATGGCACCGCGTACATGTCTCGGCATAACATGCACCACATACAAATGGTTCACCATCTGTCCCAGGAGCAGCTACCTGATACACAGACGAGCAGTCAGGAGAAGGGCAAAACCTGTAGATTCCCCCACTTGACGCAATAAACGACCCCAATGACGCCCTAAAGAGCTCCTCCAGCTTCTCACTTGATAAGAGATATCTCAGATCATTGAACACAATAAGAGACCTGCAACCCTCGTGTGCACAGCACATTGGGAAACTATCTTGGTTTTTTATTGCAGACTCGCACTGCTCCACCAAACACAAATGACAAAATAAATGCCCACACACCGCAAGCCGGTATTCATCTTCAATCTCACACAAACATATGGGGCAATTAGCTTCACTATTAAACCTCTCAGTCGAACTACCTGTCATCTGTGCAATCTCATAAATATTCTCTTCTACTTTCTGCTTCAAATCCTTGTTTCCATGAATGGAAATGACTTGACGGCGAACATTTAGACTAACATCAGCCCCTGGTACCTTCTCTTTGAGCCCACGGAGGTCTGCCCCAAACCTGTTAACAACCTCTTTCATCAACTCGGGAGGTAAGGCACTACCTTGAAGTCGGATCTCAATCAGCTTATTTTCATGGAGTGTTAAAAGGGAGTCAACCAATTTCTGCTGGACCACACCAACTTGGTCTGAAGAACCAAAGACCTGTACACTGACGTTACGCCTGTCAAAAAGAATATAGGTTCCCGTCTCTCTCTGTAGTGAGTGCATTAGAGCAATGCCATCTCTGGAGAACAGAAGCTGTAAAATAGTTGGAGTGAGGCTGGCATGGTCTATTGTCTTCCCTTTCACAAGCTCCTCCACACGTCTTCTCAGGTCTGCAACTGTTTTTGTAGCATTGGCAGATATCTTCACTCTATAGGAGCCATTAGCATTCCTATCTAAACTCCATTCTACACCTGTAAACAAGAAAAAACTCAAGATGGTCAAACACGCACTTCTATCTATAAGAAAACATACATGACGTTCTCAAATTTAGTCATAAGCATTATACAATCAGTAATAAAAATAAAAATAATATAAGAATGAAATAGCTGGTGTAATGCACAGGGTATTATATGCTTCCTAAGAATCAACAAATAAAGCTAAAGAGTGCAGTATATTTTTAAAAGCTCCTTCAAAAGGACAATTATGTAAGTTGACGCACTTTCGCAAGGATGGAAAGAATTCAGTCCAAATGCATATCAAGTGCAAGACCATTTCCAGGGAAATAAAAAAAAGTAATTCACAGAACAAACAAAGATAAAGCAACTCCAAACCAACAAGACATGAAGGAGGATGAATAAAAATGAAATAAAATACAAAAAGTGAAGCAGAGACAGAAGAATATCCAAGTACTTATAACCACAGAAAAGGTTAAGATCAAATGAAATTCATTAATGATTAGCCAGAGAAAAGAAATATTGCATAAAATTGGAAAAGAAAATGCAGCAAGATCACTACATGCGACTAGAAGTACCATTTAGTTGAAAAAAACTTGAAAGCAAAGAATCCAACTGCTTCTTGATCACAGGATAAACAGGGGCAAGGCACGATAGAGAGCTATGAAATAACTGCTGGCACTTCATCTTTTGCCATGAAAGGAACCCAGGCAATACTTTCCCTTCTAATTGTTCCAAAGCTTTTGCCGCCTCCAAGTGTAATCTTCCATCAAATGTAATCAAAGCTCTCATGAAAGCATTCTTTTGTTCAGGCTCGAAAACCTGAATGCTGCAGCTATTGTGGGAGTACCTTTTAGGCATAAAGGTTGATATTTCTTTTAGGAGAGCATCTTCACAAGCACCACATGGCGGATTTTCTACAGCATCTCCTCTCAGCAGAAAAAAATCCAGGATTCTCCTACTTGTAGCAGTCCTCAACACATCCAAAATTTCAGCCTC
The DNA here is from genome assembly GCA_020521455.1 of Prunus kanzakura. NCBI lineage: Eukaryota > Viridiplantae > Streptophyta > Magnoliopsida > Rosales > Rosaceae > Prunus > Prunus kanzakura. The sequence goes on from BPUM01000656.1 coordinate 4,321, forward strand.
AGAAAGATCTTTTTCAAGTCCACTGATCACAACAGAATCCTTGAATCTTTTGCTAGTTTCACAACGAACAATTCTTCCTCCTACTAAAAGGTTAAAAAAATCATTAACCATGTAAGCAACATCATCCACGTCACATTTGACAATTGCAATCCCCCTGCTTAGCCTGCGAGGCCAATAAACTTTAGCTCTAACAGCAGGGAACGACAACATTTTACGATCACCCCCAACCTGAGAAGGAATAACCTTCAGTATGGAGCCACTAAATTCAGATTCATTTAGTTCAACAGCTTTTTGAGCCACATCAGGACTCAAAAATGTTATCCTGGCAGACTTTCCTTTATCAACACTTTCCTGCCCAGTGCCAGTGAACTTATGAATAGCACATATACTACCAGAGGCGTACTTTTCAAGCTCACTAAGTAACTCCTTATCATCCATGGAATCTAGTTTTGAATGAACTACATCAACAGTCAAACACCTTTTTTGAAGCTCCAGATGTTTGATCTCAGCACCAGCTCCAAACAATGCTATTGAGGGCAAGACACCAGAACCATGATACAAGCATTTCTCCAAACATTCATTTCGCATCCATTTTCGTTCACACTCCAAGGCATCATATACAAAGCTTGAAACCCTATCCATGTCATGCAAGGTGGCAAACAACGTAATCTCATTCTGATAATAATCGACTTTAATGTTGATACGTTCATCCTTGCATATTGACCTAACGCGTGAAACAAGATGAAGCAGATAACTGTTGCCCTTCCCACAAAATCTTTTAAGCAGAGTACTGCCAAAACCAGTCAAAACTTTCAGTTGCAATTTTTGACTTTCCATCTTAGATACATCAAACAAAGGAGGAGGACATAGGGTAGACAAAGAGTTGAAATCAATGGAAGTGACGCAGACTAAATATTGATTAGAAATTGACAGGAGTTCACCAAATACTACCCAACTAGGTTTCTCACCAAATACTAACAATGAACACGAAGGATGCAACCGAACATGTTGCCCACTTAATGCCACTTCATAACCAAGTTGATCGTGTCCCGAGAACATAGCAACATTTTCCACAAGGGAAGAAAGTATAACCTTTTTCAAATATTTATCACAATCATTTGATTCATGTGGATTCCAACACCAGGTACTAGGAATTATCATATTGAGTTCATGTTTAAGGCAAGACTCCAAATCCTTTACCATTTCTTGGCATCTCCTCATAGTTTTGGCATTAATGCTGTTTTCCCAACACCATGTGTTTTTCTTCTCTTGAGCCAAATTATCCCATGTCTTGTACACAGAGAGAAGGGTAAAGAGATCCCCATCACGATGGCAAAATCGCACCTTCAGGCAGTCTGATCTAAGTTTTTCTTCATCATTACCAACTCTACAAAATATACTACTGGAATTTGCCATTACAGCTGCAAGAACCAGGCCTTCCCTACGTAAGCTGTGGTTATAACAACCAAGGATTAATTTACCAAGCCGAGGCTCAACACCCAATTTAACCAAGTACCGACCGTCCTTAGTTAATTCAAAAACATCATCAGTTTGCTTCACAGCTCCTAACTGAATAAGGTTCCGCATGGCCATGTCAATAGCTTCAGAACAAGGTGCATCAATAAATTCAAAATCTTTTAAATTCTTGATGCCCAAAGCCAAAATCTTCAGAACTGCAACACCAAGGTGAACTCTACGGATCTCAGGTTCCTGGCAAGGAGGCATCGCCTCAAAATCATTTTTTGAGTAGAGTCTATAACATATCCCAGGTTCCGTTCTTCCAGCACGGCCACTTCTTTGATTAGCAGAACTCCGGCTGATCCTGCAAACTCTTAGAACATTCATGCCACTTCCAGGTTCAAATTTGCTTTCTTTAGCCATACCAGAATCAATCACATACTTTACCCCAGGAATTGTCAGAGATGTCTCAGCCAGATTTGTGGCGAATATAATTTTTCTTCTTCCAGGGTAGTTTTGGAAAACATTATGTTGTTCTTCAAAAGTTTGTTTTCCATGCAGTGGCAGTGGAATTGCACCAGGTGCTATAAACTTCTGACAAGCCCATTCTACTTCCATCTGGGAAGTCAAAAAGGCAAGAATTGTCCCTTCTTTCTCTTTTTTGTGTACATCTGTTGCTACCCTCAGCACATCAGAAACATAGGAAGTAGCATCACTAGAAGTTCCTTCACTGAAAGATGGTATATATCTAACATCAACAGGAAAGCTCCTCCCCACCACATAAAAGATTCCACAGCCATAATAATAATTTGAAAGCACTTCTGCATCAGCTGTAGCAGACATTATAACAAGTCGTAAACGAGGTCTTCGACCTAGTAAACCTTTGATCAATGCCAAAAGGAGATCAGTATTCAAGCTCCTTTCATGAGCCTCATCAATTATGATGCAAGAAATCCCAGACATATTCATATCATTCATGTAGTGCTGCAGTAGACAGTGGTCCGTCATAAATATTACCTTAGAATTCAACTCCTGCCCTGACAAAAATGTCGGTTTAAATTTTATTGATTTTTCTCTATAACACCCACTACTTTCTTGTGTAACCCTTTCGGCCAACGACGTGGCAGCAATCTTGCGAGGCTGAGTGCATACAATAGACTGCTCAGCAGCAATTCCAGAATCGGCAAGAAACTGCACCAACTGTGTACTCTTTCCTGAACCAGTTTCTCCAATCAACACCAGTACCTGTGCAAATTCTAGTTAAAAAGAAGACAAAAAGGAAAATCTGAAATGCCTATATTGCATATCTACCAAAAATGAAGCTCCTAGTTTTGAGCTTAAATAATTAATAAGTGCTTGAACAATAAATAAATAGCCTACAAGGCAGAAAGAAAAGCATATTATCAAATAATTCAGGTCTCAATACCGCTTCAGCATTTTTTTTCCTCAAATCATACAATGTTTCACGTGGATAAAGTGCTTAAAGCATAATATATACGGAAGCAAGAAAAACAAAAACAAAAATCAAGCGTAGTTTAACAAAGCTGGCCCATTCACCTGGCATTCCAGTAAACACAATAAAAAATTAAAGTCATAAAGTTCACACCCAAGAGATGCAAAGAGCCTTTAAACAAACAGACAAGGTTGCTAATCAAGAATGTCGATAAAAACTGGAGTGAAGAAGATTGCTAATCAAATCCAAAAGAAAACATAAAAACCAACTTGGAAAACAACTACACAACCAGATTTAAGCACATTATACCTGCTGTGTAAGAATTTGCTGAAGAATTTGCTGCCGATAAGCGTAAATGGGCAACCCTTCCTCGAGTCTGTGGCACTCCCGAGCCATTATGCTCTGAATTCGATCCCAATCATAAACTTCACTTGAAAATTTAAACACTTGCACGCCTTCTTCACCACACTTCTCCAACCCGTACCCATCAAGATAAGCAAGCAAACAGTTCATCGCCGACTTGAACTCCCTAATCTTACTCTCCACCAATTCCATTTCGCATTTACTCCTCCTCTTATTCTGAGCTAAGTCATCCAGAGTACAAACAGGGTTTGGCCTCAGAAGTAACTTCGAAACTCGCTCAAATTCCTTAGACAACAGGGCCCGCTTCGCCTCCCACTTCTTCACTGCTTCCCCGTCGATCAATTTCTTAATTCTTTCGGTGAACAAGCCTCTGAGCCGGTCCTGGAGCTCCTCGAGATCGGACGGCACAGAGACAAACCGGTTCAACTTCGGTGTCAGATTATGAACCCGGTCGAGCCGCGATTCCCAAAGACAAACAATGGCCTCGAGCGCGTGGACCCATTGTGTGTAGAACAAGGAGACCACTATGGCATTAGAGGGAGAGAACTCGACTCTTTCGGGCTTGAACTTGCATTTGGCGATCACGGCGTCGATGTCAGCTCTCCGGTGGTTACGTTGGTCGGAGAGGAGCTCGACGATGAAGCTCGGGGGCCTGGGAGGGGGTCGACGGCAGCAGTCGTCCGGCGGGTAATTGGGTTGCCTGGGACGGGACCGGTGGGAAATTTCCGGCGGCTGAGGTTGGCGGAAATTGGCGCGAGGGTATGGGCCGCACGACGATCTCATGGCATCGAAAGCGACGACAAAACCCTAGAGAGAGAGAGAGAGATAGAGAGAGAGTGAGAGAGTGAGAGAGGGAAACGGAGAAAGGTTGGGGCTTGAGAAAAGAGTGTATGAGAATTTCAATCTTGAGGGCAATTGGAAATGGTTGAGATGTTTACAGACGTGGCGGGCAAAGACTATATGAAGAGTAGAGAAGAAGAAGAACAGAGTAGAGAGAGAGAGTGGGGGTTTGGTGAGTGGAAGTCACCGCTGGTCAATTAATGCTCTCTCTCTCTCTCTCTCTCCACCAAATTGCTTTTTGTCGGTTTTTTCATAGATTATGGAAGATCTAAGGGTCCGTATTGTATCAATTGGGGAAGTGAAGGGTCTTTGTGACTTGGGGACTAAGTTTGGTGTTTGTAGAGCCTTCTATTCTTTTTTCTTATAGAGAATCAATAAAGTTGTTCACAATCCACTAAAAAGTATTTTTGAGTAAATACGAGGAGTGGTATAGTGAGCATGATTTATAAGTGTGTAGAGAAGTTTTAAAAGGATCAATCTTGTATTAATAGTTGATAGATTTTATGCACATGAATGATGTACACATGAACCATGATCATGATTTTACGTGCATCAATGGTTGGTAGCCTATACACCCATGCATGATGCACATGTGAATGACATATACTTTATTTATTTTTTATAATAATACTCATCGTATTTATGTTTATCTCATTCTCATTAAATTTTATTTGTCTATTTCTGAACTCACCTACTAGCATTCCTAATATATGTCCCCAAACTATTTTGGTAGCTTCAATCGAGATGCCAATCCAAATTTAGCTGCCCTGACACATATTTTTAGTTGTGTTAGCATCTAACCAGGCTATCAAAGGTTATATGGTAGGATTTTGCAAAGAAAAATGTTTTCCTTCTTACCAGGTAAGTAGGAGCTCATACATTCCTGTCAATAGTTTGGTGTTTGTAGAACCCTTCTTTTCTTTTTTCTTGTAGAGAATTAATAAAGTTGTTCACGATCTACTAATTTGTATTCTTGAGTACATACGAGGAGATGATTCATAAGTGTGTAGAGAAGTTTTGAAAGAATTTAGCTCGTCTTAATAGTTGATAATTTTATGCACATGCATGATGTACACGTGAACGATGATCATGATTTTACGTGCATCAATGGTTGGTAGCCCATACACCCATGCATGATGCACAAGTAAACGATACATACTTTAGTTTAACTTTTTTTTATTTAATAATACTCATCGTATTTATGTTTATCTCTTTCTCATTATATTTTATTTGTATAAAATTCTATTTTTGAACTCACCTACTAATATTCCTAATCAAGGACTGAAAAATCGATATTATCGCCGAAATATCGGCGATAATATCGGAATTTTGAACAGCGATATTTTCAGCACAAACCAAGCAGATATCGTCATAATATCGAAATTATCGCCGAAATTTCGGTGATAATATCGGAAGCGATATTATCGTGAAATTTCCAAGCTGAAATGGTGATAATTTCGAGATATTATCGAAATTATCGCCGATATTTCCCTGGCATCCATGGGAGACGACCATGGCAGATCTGGAAATGGCTCAGACGACCATGGCAGATCTAAAAATGGCTTGGAGGTCCCTGGCAGCCATGGGAGACGACCCCATGGAGAAGAAGATGCAAGTTGCGATGGAGAAGAAAAATGGAGGAAGAAGAGAGAGAGAGAGGGAGGAAGAAGAAGAAGACAGTGATTGAGAGGGAGAAGAAAGAGAGAGGAAGAAGAGAGAGAAATGGAGGAAGAAGAAGCCCGAGTCGGTAAGCGCAAACACAATTTTTTTTATAAAAAACGAATTGATCTGTTAGGGTTTTTAAAAATATTTTTACAATTATGTTGGTTAGACCTATAAATACTAAAAGTATACATAAATAACATAAAGCTATCACTTACCATAGTGGCCTTTGAATTGAAAAGAAGTTTTTGGTCAAGGGTTCAACACCCATTGTGCTCTTTTTGTTGTAATATTCCAGATATTTTATTATTTGTGTTATTTTTTGGTGTGTGTATTTATTATTTGGGTTGGTGTTATTATTTCGATTAAATTTATGGTTTACATAATGGACTCAATTTATTGAATGATGTTTTTCTTAATTGGAATAAGTTTGGCGTGTTTTTTTAATTTTTAGCGTTGTTTTTATCCTTTAAAAAAATTCAGAATTTTAACACTAGTATTATGACCCCATGGGGTAACAATCACAGTGTTTGCCAGCTCGCTATATAATCAACTTAAATCAGTTAAATCCATCATGCAATGCATTTCCTTCCAATTTTTTATGATAAACTAATAGATAATTGACTAAATAAACATCCTGCAAAGTTTCAATAAAAAATTTCCAAGTTTTTCTTACAATTTCCGTGGTTTTTATTCAATTTTTATCAATATCGATAATATCTCGATATTTCCATCGAAATTTCCGTGTTTTTGGCCTACCGATATTTCCGATATCACCGATATTTTAGACCTTGTTCCTAATATATGTCCTTGAACTATTTTGGTAGCTTCAATCGAGATCCCAATCCAAATTGAGCTGCCTTGACACCTATTTTTAGTTGTGTTAGCATCTAACCAAGCTATCAAAGACTGTAGATATATGGTAGGATTTTGCAAAAGAAAATACTTTCCTTCTTACCAGGTAAATAGGAGCTTCTACATTCCTGCCAATAGCAATGTGACATGTGTGCTAAAGTTTTTTTGTCTGTTTTTAATGAATTATTTTTGCATATGTGTCAAACTGTGATTCGCAAGAATGAGGAGTATGTAAAGAGGCAAGTAGTATCATTTTGCAAATAGTTTCATTCAACTAAAGCAAACGTTAAACTTTTTCTATTTTCAATTTTTCTATGGGTGGTGGACCCAGCTCTTTACAAATGTTATACTAGAAGGTTCCACATTAATAAAATAAGGGTGATGATTTTCATACTTCTATTTTTTTAATTTTTTTGGAAGACATTTCCTATTGAGATGAGCGATAATATACTAAACTTACACACGCTGCACAGATGCTAGAACTCGAACCCAGGACCTTACCTGCGGGAACAATTATTCCAAACCACTACACTAGTGGGTCTTTTGCTTCATACTTCTATTTGGTACATGCACTCCTACTCCTTATTTTTAGACTTTCATTTTTATTCTATTTATTTGATATATAGAAAGCATAAGAGAAAGTAGTGCAAATGTATAAAACTAGAGTAACAAACTTGGTACCCTAAAGTAATAAATTGACATATTAACTCTGTTTGTTCGTGGAGAAATTTAGAACTAAACTTCAAATTCCCACATAAAACTATATCAAATACGATTTTACTTTACATTCTAACTTCTTGGGGTTGTAACTGCAATGCTTTTTTTATTTGATTTAGGTTCCTTGTGTAGTAGGGTTAATGCTTAGTGTATTATTAGGAGAGAATTCTAGTGGAAGAGACCATATAGAACCCAAAAAAATTAATGGAAAGGGACTGCACAAAATTAATTGTTGGAACTAGACTGAAAATTAAAGTAAACATACATAGGCCAGAAAAGAAAATATTTAAAATATAGGTTTTCTTAACCAATAAAGTTTCTAAAATTTCTTATTTAATCATTTGCATGCAATTTCTTTTCAATAGGACATGAAGGATTCAAATTTGTTCCATCTTCTAACATTGAAAAGATAAATATCACTAGACCATGAGTAAGTTGGTTGTGCGGAGTGACGGATCTAGGATTCTTTGGACAAGGAGTCATAGTGTAAAAATTTGGAAATTTTTTTAAGAACAAAATAAGACTAAAAAACATAACATTATCAGTAAAAAAACAAATTATCATATTATTAATCAAAACAAAAACAAAACAAAACATTATCAATAAAAATACATAACAATTATAAACTCTAATCAATAAACTTCATATCAATATGATAACAGAAACATAGCAATATCATATCAAAAATTTCATTCCATAAAAGAGGTTTGCGGCGGCTACCGGTAGGATGTAGTTGGCGCGGGGAAGTGGTGGTGGAGGTTGGGTGTAACAACCCAAACCTTAATTAATAATTTAATGGAGAAAAAGATAATTATACCCCTAGAATATTTTATTAGGCTTTAAGTTGACGCTTTGACAGGGAAAGAATTTGGGAAATCCACTTACACCGTTGCGTAGAGCGCGACGAAACAAGTCCGTAGACACGTAGTGGACTCGAATTGAACATGTAACGAAGAAAATGCGAGCAATTTATGCAAAAATGGCAAAATTTTAATTTTGGGAAATCAGATTTAAAAAATCAGATTCTCCCTTTCTCTCTCCTCACTCTCTTCTCCCTCGCGCAAATCCCTCCCCCGTCTGGTTTCTTCCCCCAAGCCCTCCCCACCGCAGCCACCACTTAGCCACTGCCATACCCCACCAGACATGACCCAATCTCACCGGCCATCTCCCTCGTTGCAGCTCAGTCCACTTCCGCCACGAACAGCCGCTAGACTCGTCGAGAAAAATGCAGAAATTTGCTGGATTTTTCTCCGATTTTCAAACCCTCGGTTCTCCTCCCTTCGGCCACCAAATCAAGCGAGCAAGGCACCCGGGCACCAGTTGACCCGCAGGAGGGACCTTCAAAGGGTCCAGCTAGCTCAGAGCATCTGTGAGTGGACTTTTTGTTTTATAATGATTTTATGCAAATTAATCTATTATTTGATCTTGAATAAGTTTATTTAAAGAATCGATATTTCTATGAATCGATTTATTACTTTTAAGTATTTCCATTTATATGCTGCTGAGGATGATATCCTTAAGGGATATAGAAAAAAGGAAAATCTAATTAAATATCAGTTTGAGTGGCAGCAGGCTTAAAGGTTTATTAAGACATAGTTTTATAAATTCTAGTTTGTTTTCAGAAAATGCATATATATATATATATTTCAGAAACCACCATAGGTACCCAAGATTAAATATGTTGCCTTCGGATTTTAAAGGTGACATGTGTTGCCTACGGATTAAATTGTTGCCTTCGGTTATAATGATGTCTACAAACATCCAGTTGCCTTCGGATATGTCAGCATGCTTGACTTACGCTCTACGAGCCCTAAGAGGTACCAGGGACTGTGGGAGCGGGTATGCGGATCAGGTCGACCAAGTGTCCCCTGAATTCTGTTAGGGTTGCGGCTCGGGTCGACTTTGTGTTTCCCGAGGTCTGCTAGGACGTGTCACTTCAGTGGCACGAGAATGGAATTGACAGATTATAAAGGAATTGACGGAAATTAAAGGAACTAACGGATTATAAGGAATTGACGGATTGCTAAATGGGTACACCTAGGTGGTAGATTTAAAGTTGATTTCAATGCTTCCAAGGACTTAATGTTTTAATCAAGTGTGTGATTGACTCTATATATACAGATATAAATATGAATGCATTGATTTCAGTACAAATATATATATATATATATAAGAAATGATTTAGTTTCATAACTGTTTTTACAGTGGGGTTAGTATGTTCATATGCTATTTTCTAAACTTTGTTTTTGGTCCATTCACCTTTTTAATGTTTTGCGCCCCCAGGCAGTAGTCGTGCATCAATGTGCCACCACCGGGCCGAGTCCATCTTCCGCTACATCCCTTGACAACGTAGGGTTTTGATTGGTTGTGTTTTATTTGTAACCTACTCTGTATAGATGCTCTGATATTGCCCTAGAACACATGTCTAACTGTTAGTATGTATTTATTTGTATGCTGGCAGTTGGTGTATATTTTTATATGCATGTTTGACAGGTGTAACTTTGGGATTGATCTAATTGCAGGGGAGACTCCGCTGAGTGTTTTCGGCAGAAGTCAAACCCCAGTTTTAAGTGAAGCTTGACTAGAAGGGTAATTAGGTCATTGTGGCTGACACTTGCCAGATGTCGGATACGCACAGGGTTCGGCTCGGGTTTCAAAGTGGAATTTGGGTCGGGTCCTGTCATTGGGGCTCAAGGTTTGAGAGGGAGTGAATTGTGCTTTTGATTTGAGAATGAGGGTTTGGTTGGGGGTGTGGTGGAATCTGATCAAGGGGGGGATGCTGATGTGCTGATCCTTTTTCTTTTTTCTTTTTTTAAAATATGGCACAAAACGACGTAGTTTTGAGGCCAGTCATTAAAAAAAATATTTGATGAGCCTTGGACCGAACGACGTCATTTGGCCAGGAGCTTTTAAAAAGAAATAATAACCCTCGCGTGCAGCAGCTAGGCACTGCGCAGCGAAGGCCAAAAGGGAAGGGGACTTTCATCGAGCACTTGGCGTGCACCCGAGGGGTCACCGGTGGAGTCCACATCCCTCTTGTCCTGTTGTGTGTACGCCACTGGTTGTGCACATATCTTTTATGGGTGAAATATAATTGTTTTAAAATACCAGGATGTCAAACTAATAAGTCATAATAAGTAACATTTCCTAATATCGCTTGTATAAAAAAAATATCACAACTTCGAAGAATTGTCAAATTAGAACTTTGGTGTTGTATAAAAGTCTTAAACTTATTTTCTTGTTCATGGTTGTGAATTGATCGGCGATTTGGTCAATAATATTAGTTGAACTAAGAGATATTAGTATTGAAGATTATGCACCAAATCTCGAATCATATCTCAACAAATAAACTCCCCAAATATACCATTATCAATCATTGTCAGAAGTGCTAGTTTGGAAGATATTTTCATTTTGTAACATTTTGTTAGTCTTAAAACATGCAATTTGGTCTCTGAAAACATGGGTCACGCGTCTATATTACCGACCCAACTGTTTGGTCACTAAAGGTATGATTGGTAACTAATTAACTTTATTTCTCTATTCTTTATTGAGTAACATTATTAATTTCTTTTCACACATAGATACTCATAGACAAAATTTAGATACTCATAGTTACTATAAAACATCACAATGCATTCCAAAAATTAGTATTTTGGAAAGGTCTTGATTTATTTTCCTGTTTTATTTTTAATTTAAAAATAAGTAGTCTTTTAGGATATTATTTTCTTAATATGACTTATTTCTTTTAGGGCTTTTAATTTGGTATAGAAAAAGTAAATCATATTAAGAAAATATTGTCCATAAAAACTGCTTACTAAATGAGGTTAGATTTCCTAACATGAGATTTGTGAAACAAAGACAACTGTGTATCTAGGCATATAGAAAAATATTATTGTCCACAAACTAATATGCAAGAAATATATAACATTAGGAAAATAATATCATGAAAACAATTTACTATACGAGGTTAGGATTCTTAACATGTGATTTGCAAAATTAAGACAATTGTATACCTAAAATACTATTCTTTACATGTTTTAAATTATTTCATATTAACTACTAGGTATTTGTCTAATGGTACTTTTGTTCTACAATATTGGAAAAGGTTCTAAGTTCGATTTCCATCTCCCAAGAGATTAAAAGAAGAAATCTTTCATAGGAAATGAGTCTCATAATAGTATAGACTCGTTCATAGGAGAGAGAGTTAAACATGAGTTGGAATAAAAAAACCATTTACTATACGAACAAGTCTTCACTCTATCGGTAATTGTTTCATTTAGCTTGTGGAGGTCATATGGATGCAAAGCGATATATATTTATAATGAGTTCAATATTTATTGTGACTAACATCATTATGATGACGCAACTTTATTATGAGTATGTGTATGTTGTCCTGTTATAAAAGTATCTTTGTAAATAAATTATAGTTTACAAAACAAGAGTAAAGTTTTCTATATATGAAAAAAAAATAAAAATGGCTTCATGCATGTCAGGTTAGTAAAGTTAACGGATTTATAATTAACAAAGTTGACAAGAAGAGGGGTGAAGTAATGTGAGACAAAAAATGGCTTCTTCCTTCTAGGATTTGTTGAGCATGAAAAGAAAAAGAAAGAATAAAGGGGGTGGCTCCACCTTATCCTGCTTCTATTCCAATTTTGTTAAAGGAGGGGAGCACTCGATTCCTTTTCCAATTTTTGTTTTTCTATTACACGGTGTCCAAGAAATAGAAAACGGCACGTCAGCTGGGGACCACCATCATTTATCTCGTTTAGGGACTCGTGAAACCCTTTCCTCGAAAATCACAAGAAAACAAACGAAAGCGACTCTCAACTCAAGCAATATCTACTACCAACCTACCTGCACCAGCTTCAGAACGCGCAGCACCATCAAGGTCGTTTGGAGTGCTTCGGAGAGCTTTCTAAGAATCAAAATTGCTTCTGATAATAAGTTTAGAAGCACTTATAGACCATAAAAGTACTTTCTAAAGAGGCACGTGCCATATATTTCTTTAGAAAGCAATCCCAATGAATCTTTCAAGAAGCATTTTAATTTCTTATGAAAATTTCAATATTTTTATAATAAATTGACTTTTATTAGAAGCGCTTCCTAAAAAGACAATCATCCTCTCTTTTTTTTTCTTCTTTTTTTTTTTTTTAAATTTATAAATTTTATATAGGAAGGAACATTTTCTATTTCTTCCTTAAACCACCACGTGCAAACATTTCAATCTAAATGAAAAAACCTGACAATATTTATTTGGTCTGATCCTGACACAATATTAGATTGACAGAATCAGATTTTAGATTCTATTATTTTTTAGATAGTATGTGGTCCAGTCTGACAAATAAATAAACATTTTACTTGATATTTATTTGTACTTGCTGTGGTAGCCGCAGTAAGAAAAATGATCACACGGAGGCACAGCAGTGGTAATGGGAGGGAAATGTTGATGAGAAGAGACAAGTAAAACCCATGAATATAATAATCTCGTCCTCGTCCTCGTGCAATCTTTTTCAATTCATTCACATGGATGAATATAAAAATCCATTAGGATTTCCATATCCTTATAATTCTCCCAAGATAATTCAATCCAATCCAATCCCGCCCTTTACTATCCAGTGTGCCAAACACATTATGACTGGACTGAATGTATCTATAAAGCACCAAACACATTTGAAATCTCACAAAAAGATTGTAGCCAAAGTCATATATCTGAATAACTCTGACAGCAGGTTACACACTTGAAGTGCTCATGTCTCCGACATGCCGGTAGATGGGTTGTCAATGTTTGAACTACTTTAATCAGTGGTGCCATTTACATTACCATTAGAATTGGAACCATAGACATGCCCCATTTTTGCACGTTTGGTCTCCAAGTATCTCTGGTTCTCCCTAGTTATTGGTGCCAATAATGGGACCCTGCCAGCAATGGCCAAACCATAACCCTTGAGTCCAATATACTTTGCAGGATTGTTCGTCATCAGCCTCATTGTTCGAACACCTAGATCTCGTAGTATCTGCCAAAATAATTAATCATACGTTCAGAGAGGCTCATGTGTACAACACTTCAGCAGTAGGACATTACATTGCCAAGAATAGATACTTTCACGCTGAAAGTGACAACGCATGTGAGATACAATTGACTTTTAAGAAACCAGTACCTGTGCACCTATGCCATACTCACGAGAATCAACTGGTAATCCTAGCTCTTCATTGGCTTCAACCGTGTCACTCCCATCATCCTGCAGGTTATAAGCTCGGAGCTTGTGGCCCAAACCAATTCCTCTACCTTCATGTCCACGGAGATACACCAAAACACCCCTACCAGCTGCTTCAATTTGCTTCATTGCAAGAGATAGCTGGTCTCCACAGTCACATCTGGCTGATCCAAATATGTCACCTGTGAGACACTCAGAATGTACCCTCACAAGTATATCTTTCCCGTCCTCAATTTCACCCTGTTCATATTAAAACCCTGCAAACAGTTACTTACATGAATAACATTGATCAAACACAAAATTTGTTTTCATTTATCAGACAACCTAATACGGAAAGATTGATGTAGGACAAAGATTTTTGTGATATCAGTTAAGGCAGAGAAATTGCTACAGTTAAAAGGGGAGAGAGGTAAAATAGAGGTTGAAGAGGAGAGTTGGAGAACGAGAGGGAAGGGGTACGGTAACCTAGTTCTTTATCATCAGATCAATATGCCAAAGTCTGAAACTCCATTAAAATAAGCTTAAAGCCCTTTCATGTCATCTCTGTCAATTCTTTTGCAGTTTCCATAGACACATCTAATGATTCCAAGTAACTGATTCAAAAAATTCATCCTAACAAGTCAATTACACAACAATGTCTGGTATGCGTCTCCAAAAATCAACTCTAAGAAGTGAGCAATAAAATAGCTATAAAAACAATCGCAGGTAACAAAGTCAAAGCAAGTTCCCGAACATCGACATTGTAGAATAATTGCAGGACTTCCCTGCAGACAAAAGCATTGCGAATATCATGAGTAAAATTTAACAATTCACCAATTGACAATTATTCCAACTGCCATTTATTATTGGTGTTCTGTAATAAAGGGTAGACAGTTTTAAGAGGAGAATACTCTACGTCAATGGTTGCTTACTTTAACCATAGCAATGTGCTCAATCCCATCAAGCAATGACTTATAACAGTAGGCCTCAAATGGCCCCCACATTGTGGGTATCCGTGCAACTCCAGCCCGCTCCACCAACTTGTCCCTTTTCCTCCTATATCTGAAAGTTTTAATTGATAACCAATATCAAAATTCGAATTTCTTCCACTAATTCGAAGAGCAGGGCAAGAATCAACATTTAGTAATTACTTGTTTTAACAATGTATACCAAGTAACAATAAGATTTATTCATTACTTCACAAAATGTTAATTCTCTTAAGAAAAATGAGTGGCAGATTTATTGGCCGCTGTGGACAGTTCTGAACTGATTTAGAGCGATATAAGCTATAATTATTTAAAGCACATTTAAGATGTCAAATAAACATTTTTCTCTCACACGCATGCTAGCTAGTGGATTTCAGATTATCCACTAGTGTTTCAGTATGTACTAACATTCATCCATTAATGAAACAGTTGTGTAAGGTACCAACTGTTTAACCTTGTCAAGTACCAAGGATTTATTAGGTAACTACAGCTAGTACACTTTGGACTCCTACTGGAAAGACATAACCATCCACAGTACCTGACCAAATCAGCAATGGAAATAATTTTCAAGTTTTCTGCCTGTGCAAATTGACGAAGCTTTGGTAATCTAGCCATAGAACCATCATCATCCACAATTTCACATAAAACTGCTACCGGATCTTGCCCAGCCAACATAGCAAGATCAACTGAAGCCTCAGTGTGACCAGCTCTTTTTAGAACTCCTCCCTCCCTGTACTTAAGGGGAAAGATATGTCCTGGGCGGTTGAAATCTTCAGGTTTTGAATTCCTTGATGCAAGAGCCAAGACTGTCACAGCTCTATCGCGAGCAGAAACACCAGTTGTTGTACCACGTTTTGCATCCTATAGAATCCAATACAATTGAAGTCACCCACATAAGAGTTATAACAAGTCATAAAATGGGTCGATTTAGAAAGTAACACATTAAACATTCTAAAATTATTACATTCATATGTTTATCTTCACTATCAATCCCCAAGACACAGACAAAAATATTGAGTCAAAATACTTGCGTCAAAATCTGGATTCCGGCCACATATCTGCAATATCCCTTTCAATCTTTCCCTAGCCTTGAGAGGTCCAACAAACTTGGATGCAGTTACAAAGCATGACTCGACCACAATGTAAAATGACAAGGAACAAGAGGCCTGTGATCATTGATAAGGTCCTTGTTTGCCACCTAATAGCACATCTAAATGTGCCCACTTGACTTTAGTTTGGGAAAGTTTAAACTACGTACCACTGAGACAGTGAATGCTGTACTAAGTTTTTCTTCATTCTCCTTCTGTGTCACCATAAGTGGAAGTTGCAACCTCTCTAAGTCTTCTCCTTTCATACTCACACAAACAATCCCAGTTCCATGCTTGACAATAAAAGCCATAGCTTCTGGCGTTGCCAAGGATGCTGCCATTATAAGATCTCCCTCATTTTCTCTGTCTTCATCATCTACAACAATTACCATCTGCAATATTTTCTTGAATTAATAATTTGTTATCTCATCAACCTCCAAAAAGAAAAGCACAAGAAAAAAGAGAGCAAATGTATCGATTATAGACACAAAATAACTTGCTCAGAAAACGACAAACCTTGCCTTGACGTATATCTTCAATCGCCTCTGGTATGGATGAAAATCCTTCTACACTCTGTTGCACCGATACGTGGGATATTGGGGGTATGCGCGTATCCGATACGGCGCCGATACGATACGGCGCCGCTACTCTATCGATACGGTCGCGATACGTTCCTCCGGGCGATGACTTCGAAGACGACGATGATAGTGACGATGAAGTGGATTTGAGGCCGGAGAAAGTGGGTAGAGTGAGGGTTGCAGAGAGAGAGACCCGATCTGAGGTTGAGCTCGAGCCATGGTGAGAAATGGCGCGAGCCAAGAGGGCTTGAGACAGAGTCACAGATGCAGACGAAGTCATGGTTTTTGCTCTGTAATTCTGGCTATGGCTCAGAGAGATAGACAGAGAGTGAAAGAGAGAGAGACTTTCTGGGACCGTTTGAGGCTCTTTGGTTTTATCGGATAGGAGAGCTGGGCTTTGAGCTTCTCGTCTACACAAGAGGACTGGTAGAGATGAGCTGACCGTTAGATTCATCACAGGTCCAATCTTGGCCGTTG